>BLSH010184127.1:173331-193228 GCA_018402905.1 Glandirana rugosa
CTCCATTCGGTCTGAAGGACGTGCTAATAAAGGTATCATTACATCCTAAGGGAAGTAGTACAAAAAATGAGAAGGATCCAAAGACCGTGGACCTGTTAGTAAATGCAGGGATTTGGTGATAAAAAACTAACCTTAGAGATGTTATAGTCCTTAACACGTACTGTGTACAGTTCGCTATACCCTCCTCGACGCCAGATGACGTTACGGACAAGGTGTATGTCGGTACACCGTCCTTTAGAGTTTGCCTGAAACCTCTTTCTGGGTTAAGGGATTGACACAACCTCGGGACCTACCCTTTGTGCAGGCTTAAGTCTACGGTGGACCTAGACCCAGGGTTAAAAAATTAAATATTTCTTATAATTAAAAAATTGGGACCCAGATCCAGGTGGCATCTGAATTCGGACGTGTTTCCCATCCAGGGCTCCAACACAGTTAGGGAATTGGGTCTTTCTCCAAAGTCCGTTTGAGATTTCCTGCCACATGGCTGTATGTGGAACAGGCATTGCAGTAGACCGCAGCTCCTCCCATATCGCTTGACATGTGTCATGCACAATTCCTGATATTGTAGAGATTCCAATCAAAAAATAGTGGTTTAGGGACGTAAATGATTGTCCAGGTGCCAGAAACCTAGGAAGAGTAAAAAACATGATGAAGGGAATCCTACATTACTATGGAAATAATCGTGCAGGAAGTCTGGCTTACCTCAAGGTAAGTAGAAGTCGCTCCTCTGGAGGCACACATTGTCTAATGTGCGTGTTCATCTTTTCCAAGCATGGATGCAATTTTTCCAATAAAAAGTCAAAAGTTGGTACAGACATTCTGGTGAAATTCATAAATTTTGACGGAAAGCGTCGCAAATCCGCATAGTGCAGGGCAAAATATCCTTCTGAGGGCCTCTTGAACAGCATGGGATGTGTCCAGTACCTGCGTCTTCTCGCAGAATTCTTCCTGCTCATGAGCTTGCGTCTCCTCACATAGGTTAACATGACAAATGATGTCACATGTTTCAAAAAGCTGTCCAAATCCATTGCTATAAAAAAGCAAGTAGAATATGGCAAGTAACCAGGAAGCACACAGCAATAAAGCTGAAACTGCAAAGCAGCATAGGAAGCTCAATGCACTCTGGGGAAAAGCAAAGAATCATGGGAATATTTAAATTATCCTTGAAAAACTGATGGAAAAAACGGATGAAAAACTGATGAAAACGGACGAAAATGGATGAAAAACGGATGAAAAACGGACGAAAATGGATGAAAAACGGATGAAAAACGGACGACAACGGATGAAAAACGGATGGCAACGGATGAAAAACGGATGGCAACGGATGAAAAACGGATGGAAACGGATGAAAAACGGATGACAACGGATGAAAAACGGATGAAAACGGATATGACAACGGATGAGAAACTGACAAACTGAACTGATGAATTGAACGGTCCGTGTGTGTGAAAGGACCCTTAGAAAGATCTCTTCCCAGCCCAAGCATGAGTTTAAAAGACCAGGTGTCAGAAACATTTCTGTGATGGGTTTGCTTTAGTCGGGACAGAATTAAAAACTGGATATACAAGTCAAACTATTGTTGGAGTTTTCTGAAAACGACTGCTTGGGAAGAAAGAGCAAGGGTAAAAACCTACCTACCTATCTACTACAAATCTACCGTGGGTTCACTCAGCCAGAAGTTCAGCAGTCTGTTTTGCCATCTGTATTATGGCCAGCCATTGAGCACTTGTCAGGAACATTTTCTCCTGTCTCCCCTGGATCCTGTTTGCCTACTTTTGTTTCTTTGGTTGCTCTGTTTCATGCCAACCTTTATTACCTTTCCTTCACTGCAAGTCTCTTTTCTGTGCCCTGACACAAGCAGACACGCCCTATTTATCACTTTAGCTGAGCTATGCACATGTGCAGGTGTAGCTAGATGCGCATATCCTGATTAGTCCATACTCCGATTGATTTCACTAGGATGTGCTTCTTTGTAATCTGGGAAGGGAAAGGAATTACCAGTGAATGTATATAAAGTGTTGACAGTTCAGGAGTGCTACAATAGTAGTCATCTTGTCTTAATAGAAACCTGATCCTTACACCAAGCTTTCAGTGTCACATAGTGAGTGTGTATATTATTATATTCCTATAGAGAATAGACTATAGGGTACAGGATATATAAGTACTATATCATTTGTCTTCTAGTGGATTATCCAAAGAGATGAATAACACACCTCTGTAGGTGTCGATAGGATAGGAGCTTAGCTCAAATACCAAGCAAAGCTTTTAACAGCCAAAATTGGAATGCAAGGGTATGTCCCAATACAATCTACAAATATGGAATTAAACCCTACTCCCTCCTACCTAAAATGTAAGAAAACAAGTTTTGTATGCAAATTAAACAAACTTCAAAATATGTTAATATTGCTGGGAAGGGAATTTTTCCAAAATGTTATTTTTGCATTTTTATGATTTTGTAAGAAGATTAGAGTTTAGGCTGCTTCTCTGTATGTGTTTGCTGGTGTTCTTTAAGGACGGAGGGATTCATCTCAATCACTTACTCATTGAGCTGGCTGTATTTTACATAGTTACATAGTCAGTGAGGCTGGAAAAAGACACAAGTCCATCAAGTCCAACCCATGTGTGTGTTTTATTTTATGTCAGTAATACGTTGTATATCCCCCAATGTTGTGGTCCCTTAGGTGTGCATCTAATAGTTTTTTTAAATTATCTATACTACCAGCAGAAACCACTGTTTCTGGAAGCGAATTCCACATTCGCACTGCTCTTACCGTAAAGAAACCCCTACGCATCTTAAGGTTAAAACGCCTTTCTTTCATTCTTAGTGAATGGCCGCGTGTTTTCTTGTTTTCCCTTGCACTGAATAGTATTGCTCCTATAGCGGGGTCACCAGTACAGTATTTGTACATTGAAATCATATCCCCTCTCATGTGTCTTTTCTCCAGAGAGAACAAGTTCAGTGCTTGTAATCTTTCCTCATAACTTAGGTCCTCTAATCCCTTAACTAGCTTTGTTGCCCTTCTCTGAACCCTTTCCAATACCAGGACGTCCTTCTTGAGGACCGGTGCCCAGAACTGGACGGCATACTCCAGGTGCGGCCTCACTAGGGACTTGTACAATGGGAGAATTATTGATTTATCCCTGAAGTTAATCCCTTTTTTGATGCATGCCAACACTTTGTTAGCTTTGCTTGCAGCAGCTTGGCATTGCATGCCACTGCTGAGCCTGTTCTCCACTAGGACCCCTAGGTCTTTTTCCATCCTTGATTCCCCCAGGGGCTCTCCCCCTAGTGAGTAATTTGCTTTCATGTTCTTGGTACCCAAATGCATTATCTTACATTTTTCTACGTTAAATCTCATTTGCCACTTGTCTGCCCACCCCATTAATTTATTCAGATCTTCTTGCAGTGTTTCCACATCCTGTGGAGAATTTATTGCTCTGCTTAGCTTGGTATCATCTGCAAATATTGAGATTGAGCTCTTCACCCCGTTCTCCAAATCATTTGGGTGGATATTTATTGGTCATGGATCAATCCGCATGCTTGTAGGGCCTGCTGATCAGAGAGATGTTAAATATCGGAGTTGCTTCCTTGGCACATGGTTTTTCCTTCTAAGCTTTTGCCTAGTGAGCATGCAAGTTTAGCATCTGACTTGTTCTCAGTCCTTTGGGCCTAGAGAATTGGAGTTTTGGCTTTCCCTTTCTGCAAGGAACCCTTGGTTGTTATAGATGTTCTACTTGGGCCTAGTGGAAATAAACAACAGTTGTTCCCACAATGAAGGGGGTGAGTGATGCACTGAGTGGAAAGTGACCTTTCTATGTTATCCTTCAATATTAAGATTAAAATGCTACTAAAACCTCAGTTGTCAAGGAGCCATATTTGAAGTTTAAGAGTATAGGCAGTATAGTCCTGTGAAAGAAGAACCCAGAAAGTTAAGAAAGATGTGTAGAAGACCAAAGACTATGTTATAAGTAGAAATCTTCAGGTATTTTGTGCTCTCTCCACCCTCCTCTCTGTTCTCTATACAATAGCAATAGAACTCCAAAAAAACTTACATAAAGTGACTGGCGCCCGTCATCCTGAGACATGCATAACTCCCTGATAAATGTGCTTGGGGCCTTTTTGCAAAAAAAAAAAAAAAAAAAAAAAGAGCTTGGGACATTCACAATGTAGTCACTGATGAGATGAAGATCAATATTTAGTGATTCATTTGGAAAGTGCTTCTCCCTAGCATTATAAATTTTCTTCTAATGCGGTTTTTTAATACTGCTCAATTTTTATTCAATTTATACTAATATAGGAAAATACAAGAAGGAATAATAAAGGCAATAGCTACACATAAAATTCATTTGAAACTATGGCTTCACCTAACATGCAAATATACTAAAAAGTATGTGTAACAAAATGAGGGACACGGAAGAACACAGATGTGACACGTACATAAGGATTGGTACAAAATTAAGTTATTAAGTTGTAATAAATTGTTTTACAATGAATGGTAAATTAGCACGAGTATATAATCTGGACATAATGTTACATGGAAAGGTTTTTTTTTTTAGCAAGCAGCAACATGGAGAAACAGCATGAGCATTAATAAAATTATTCTGCACCTTATAGATTTTCACAACAGGCAATTAAATATCTCTTCTTCATATTCTTAGTGGAGTGAATGTTATTAGTTTGGATCACCCATGGAAAGTGTGGAACAGAGATCCCTAACAAACAAATTTGTGCACATTTTATGGTGCACCTGGATGTTCCAAAATAGTTATCTGACCATATCTGTGTTTGTATATTTCTTTGTGCTGAAAAACTCTCCTTAGGGCTCATGCACACTGCACCTCAAAGAAGCTGCTCCTACTGGTTTTTGAGCTTTTTTGAGCTCTCATTTTTTTCCGTGTAGAAACTCCTCTCCATGTTAGCCAATGTGTCCATGCACACTATGGCTCTTTCAGGAATTTACAGGCATTTGCTTTTACAGGCAGAAATAAAAAAATACCAAACTTGTGTTTTTGAGAGGAGCTTTCGAGCATAGAAGATGCCTAAGTGCCCAAAAATGTGCGAAAACATGTGAAAAAGCATGAAAAAGCTCAAAGAAGCTTGAAAACGCACAAAGGAAAAATAGGGGGAGGGTTTGAGGAAAAAAAAGCTCAAAGAAGCTCAATAAAAATGTGCAAAAGAGCACAAAAAAGCACAAGCTTCTTCAAGCTTTTAGGTAGAGAAAAAAATCTCAAATGCCTGTAAAAGCAGCTTTTTTTTAGCTGCAGTGTGCATGAGGCCTTAGAGTAATAGGTTTTACTATGCTGGGTCTTGCATTCAGTCATATGTCTGAAACCATGAGGGGTGAAGGGACTGTGTCTGTGCGTCATTGGAAGAGACAGAGAAAAAGCTGTGCTCCCTGGGGTTGAGGCATTAAGGCATTAGTGCAATAAGCATTAAGGTAACATTTTCTCAAAAAGAGCTTTAAAGGGACCCTGTCACTGATAGAAAGGGAAACAAACTAATGTGGGTATAAAATACAGCAGCTTCCCAAAACTACCCATGACAGGCAAATGCTGATCATTTCAGAAGGCAAATCTGCAAAACTTCCAGGCAGTGGTTTTTATTATTTAGACTTGCCACCACACATTTCTTATTACAATATTAGGCAACCTCGTTGACCCACAGGAATCACTGGGGCCTAGATAGGGGCAAACTTTTACAGCCTAATATACAGCTAGTGATAAGAAAATTTACCTGGGTTCAGGTTGCTAAGGGTTTGGCAAATCTGGTTTTAAATATGGTATACCTGAACTTTGTGATGAACCCTATTGAAATCTGTGGGAGCAGAGTGAAGATAATGAAGTCTATGGAACCAAAAAAACGGAGTAAAGCCTCGTACACACACACCGATTATCATACGACCACACGTCCAACTTTTGTCCAAATCGGCTGTCGGCTGTTTTGTCTAGCATACTGATGGTAGTCTAGTAATTGTTCGATCAAAGCAAATGTAGTGACGTGCTATGAGCATTTAACGAGGAAGTTCAGGTGAATGTGATTTGTGAATTAGGAACACAGGTTTACACGACCGAACACTTCCTGGATTCCAAGCATGCGTGTTTGCACTTCCAACTTTTGTTGGCCAACTTCTGTACACACGAGCCAACAATCGGCCAACGCCTTCTTGGCCAACAAAAGTTTTCTAGTCTTGTCAGTCAACTTCTGTTGGACAACAATTGGAAATCGACTGTCGAACGTGAATACTAAGGGTTGGATTATCGGCCAACAGGCTGTTGGATGACCATTGTTGGCCAACAATCGGACCATGTGTACGGGCCCTTAGAAACACGGTGCAAACCTATTGTTCCAAAATTTGCAAGCCCCAAGCAGTGGCAGGCATTGTTTCTGTAACTCCCCCAATAAACACACCCTTTAGCAGAGACATTCTATTAGGTTTCAAGCAACTTTTTAACATTGACATTAAGCCTTTTAGCAGTAATCTCTCAACAAAACAGCCTATGGCATGTTGTAAATATTTTAGCAAACAGTGAACAGCCAACCACAATCCTGGCTGTTTATCTCTCACTGCAGAGCCAAAATCTACGCATACAGTAATTAATGACTCCTGTTATGATTAAATCATCTTAATAATGATTATCAATCTGAATGTAGATAAGGATTACAATCATTGTAAGGCTAAATACCCTCATTTTACTAGGTGCAGTTGTCTAAAGGGGCACACTATTTTATCTGAGGAAGACACATATAAAATGTTTATCAGCAGGGTCTGCTGACTACCATGAAACACTTGTACATCTCTCAGCCCTTCTTCAGACTCTCTGATTAGTCATATCATTTTGGTAAAGCCCCTCCTGGGAATCCTGAAAGGATGGTTGAATCTATAGCTCTGGAGCTCTCCATTGTACCTAAAACTAAGCAAGCATGCTGAGAATCATTCTGAGGGCCAATGACTCTGATACAATATAACTTAGATCTGCGATTACTTGGCTACATTTAATTGGACTCTGCTGGAAACAGAGGCCGTGCAAAGTTTTGTCTTTTTCTTTCATTAAATATCATTTTCTTTTGCAGCCTTCTTTCTTTCAGGATGCTAGGATAGCATTGGTCTTGGTGTGGTTCAGACCAAAACCATTGTAAGCATCCTACATAGCTTTTTTGTTGTGTACGTCATTTTTCAGATCCCCGGATCACTAAACGAGCTAGCGTGGGCAGCAGAAGATCATCAATGTAGGAGATAGGTGCAGCATGGACCTATGGGGGTGTGGGGAGGGTGTAGTGAGTAAGTTCCTCTTTTTATTTTTCATAAACTGATCGTTAAAGCTTGGAAAAGCCATTTTCCATTTGGCATGAAATCTAAAAGTTCAAACCTGTTTTCAGTGATTGTGGATATTCCTATTCTCCCTACCTGGGAAGAAATCTGAGTCTCAAATCACTTTGGATAATGTAGATGAGAATGGGAAGAGGGCAATTTATCTAAGTAGTTTCCTCACTGCAATGATTATGGGCTTAATTAATGGTCTCAGGAGGCAGAAAAGAAGAGAGCCACAGGTGTACTCTTAAAAAAATTAAAGGATTCCTGCCGTTTCATGATGTCTCAGCATTTATGAAGTTACCTCACCAGTCTGCAAGTCTAGTTAGTTGAGCTGCTTTGTAATAAAGGTAAACATTCTGTATTTTTTTTTGGTGGTCTCTAGGGAAACTGAAGGCCTAAATAAACATGTGGCAAAGAAAAGGTGTGGTATTTTGATCAGCAGGGCTAGAATCAGGAAGAGTATCTTAGCTAAGTCACTTTTATGGAGTTACACTAGCCAAACCAAAGTGATAGTTAAAGCATTCCAGGTCTTAGGGCTCATTTACACTAGATGCAGTAATGTGCATTTTTAAATGCAGCATAAACACAGTATGAATGTATATGCAAGAAAAATACATGTATTCCAAGGAGTCAAGTTTAAACCATCACAGTGTTTTAGTGTGTGTTTTGCAAAAAGCACATCATGCTGCAATTTTCTTGCACTACAAATGCATGTAAACTCGACAAATGCACCGCAAATGTACACAAACGTGCGCAAATGAACGTACACAAACACATGTAAATGCAACTTGGTAAAAAAAAAAATTAAACAAATAAATTTATTCTGAAAATGTCACTGCAAATGCACTCTAAAGGCACTACAAATGCATGTACACATTGAAAACACACTGAAAATGTGCACAAATGCACATTCAGAAATGCATAGTGAACACAGATATTGTGGTGTAGACAAGCTAAGCAAGGGGGTAAAGTTGTCCTCATACAGTTTGTTGTTATTAGGTGTTCCACTCACCTAAATTGGCAGTGTGCTTTCATGTGAGGGAGCTCCAGTGCTGCAATAGTAATGTTCAAACCAGCTGATTTAGGCTGGGTTCACACTTGTCCGACAAACAGACAGACGTTGTGAGCACAAGTCGCATGACATCACAAAATCAATGGTTCCCTTTGAGAGCTGTCTTAACTGGTCCGACACAAGTCGGTCCAACTCTGAAAAAGGTTCCTGTACTACTTTGGTCCAACTTTGATCCTACTTCAGCCCATTGAAGATCATTGATGTTGGATCAAAATCGGATCATTGTCTTAACTGATTTGACTTTGGCATGCAACTTGTTCTCTGAGAATTTTGAAGGGGAACTCCACGCCAAATTTAAAAAAATGGCATAGGTTCCCCCTCCAAGAGAATACCAGGCACTTTGGTCTGGTATGGATTTTAGGGGGAACCCCCATTCCAAAAAAACTGGCATGGTGTCCCCCAAAGTCCATATCAGAACCTTATCCGAGCACTCAGCCCGGCAGGTCAGGAAAGGGGGTGGAGACAAGTGAGTGCCCCCCCCTTCTGAACCATACCAGGCCACATACCCTCAACATGGGGGTGGGTGCTTTGGGGCAGGGGGGCTCTGCGCCCTCCACCCCAAAGCACCTTGTCGCCATATTGATGAGGACAAGGGCCTCTTTCCGACAACCCTGGCCGCTTGCTCGTCCCCACCCCCTTTCCTGACCTGCCGGGCTGAGTGCTCATATAAGGGTCTGGATTTTGGGGGGACCCCACGCCATTTTTTTTTTGACGTGGGGGTTCCCCTTAAAATCTATACCAGACTAAAGGGCCTGGTATGCTCTTGAAGTGGGAACCCATGCTATTTTTTTTTAATTTGGCATGGAGTTCCCCCTCAAGATCCGTAGGGCACAAGGTGCCTGGTATTGTCGGGATCAAAGTCGGATCCCCGATCCCTGAAGTCAGACTGATGTAGGACTGATGTAGGACCATTGTTGGACACAGGTCGCAGAGCAAAATAGGATCAAAACAGGATCATTGTGAATCCAGCCTTAGAAAGATTGATATTTAGTTAGATTTGAAGAAGATCAAATCATCTGCATATGCAGCAATTTTATGGTCTCCAAATGGTTTAGATGGACCAGTGATGCTCTTGTTACAATTTGAGTGAACACAGGAAGAGCTTCTGGGTGAGTGAAAATATGATGGAGGAAAGAGGGAATCTCTGACACTTCCTGTTTATTATTGTAAAATAGTCATATCTTGTCTCATTCATGATAACTGTTTTCATAAACCTGGGATAGAGAGCTGAAATCCATTTATGCATGTGAGTGTCCAAATCAACTTTAATTGCCAACCCACCTAAGCAAATGCATACTCAGCATCTGTGAAGAGAAGCATGGTAGGGATGGTATAAGATTGAGCAGAATGAATAACTTTTATCACCCAGGTAGTATTATCTCTCACTTTGTGGGACTGGAAGATTTCTACTTAATCTCTACTTAATTACCTGTTCAGCATAATTTTGGAAAACATTTTCAGTATCACATTAAGGATTGCAATACAGCAGTAACTACTGCAAAGTGCCCATGCCCCAAATTATACATGGGAAAGATGATTCATCAGTTCCAACGTCGTGTCTTGGAACACATTAATGATATTGCGCTAAATGAAGATAGATATCTTGTGAAACATATGCAGCAAATGCACAGAGGAGAATTGTATCAATTAAAATTCTGGGTTATTGAACAACCAAAACGGGGATCAAGAAAGGGTGATCTGGACAAGTATCTGCCTAAAACAGAGGCAAGATGGATTTTCCACCTAAACTCACACGCTCCACATGGATTAAATGAGGGCTTCACCTATTTGCCCTTCATAAATAATTAATGAGCCCTGTACATTCTGGAACCTCTTTTAATCATGTATAGATTGTGTAAAAAGGGAAATTGAAGGCAACCAAGAATTATAATGTTAATCAAATGGAGGGACATTGGAAAATAAAATAAAAAGGAAGTTTACTTAGGATCTTCCATTAGAAAGCTTAGTTGTGCAGATACTGTCCTCTTTATATAATATAAATGAAACAAAAAAATCTCAGTTATATTGATATACACAACGATATTAAGAGTACAGCAGAACAACACCAGCACCACATCCCTAATTAGAAATCAGATACAATGAAAGGAGAAAACGAAAAGTTGATGGGACTTTCAAAGTGCTGGTATGCCCCCTACCTGAAAAAATATGGCTAGTCCTTAAGATAAAATAGTACAAACTTTATTGAGTTCATTTAAAATGAATGCAAAAGAGACTCCACCAGACATGTGGAGTAAAAGCCAAATATTAAAACATGACATCACAGTGACTTAGAATATCTCTAAAATGTATACCGCATAGACAGTGTCAATTCATGGATAAAAAGTGTGTATAGATGGCCCAAAGTGCTAGTTCGCACAGAAAGTAGAACAGGTTTGGGCCAAAACAGAATGGTAAAAGATTACATATCCATGAATCGTGCAGTGATCCTTGCTTGTCCAACGCGTTTCGCCCTAAGGAACGGGCTTCTTCAGGGATTCGTGGAAAGGATCAAGTCACTATAATAATGAATACAATAATAATCAATCACAAATATGACATGGGTATATATTTATAAACAAAGACACATTTCCCACATAACTTGATTACATCATTCTTATATGTAAACATCGTGTTTTTAGTTATATCATCACATATTCAATACATATATATATCCACTCAGAGACTTTCACATAATGCACTGCTACTCAAATACCTGTCAGGCAGAAATCTGGACACTAAAGCTTCCAAAAAAGACCTCGGTATATGGGTTTTCAGGCTGGTGATATAGATGCAGCACCTCTGGATTATACCTGGTTGGAACACTAGTGTCTTCGAAGAACAAATGGGTGCATACAAATGGTTGTTTTCACTAACAAATGGTGTATGGAGGCGGACCCATCTGGAGAGCCAATGCAGAAAAAACAGATAAAACAGATAAAAGGGAGGGAGAAAAAAAAGGAAGAAAGGAAGGGAGGGAAGCAAGACCAGAGAACAGCTAAAAAGACTTGAGCTCCTCATCAATATGTTCAAATAGATGGGTCTGCAAACTGCAGATCCAACAGTGAGGGACTAAGACACTAGATAGGGGAAAAGTAGGGGGATAGGCATTATAAGAAAAAGCCCCCCAAACAAGATGACAAAGCCCAAGTAAGATGGACAATATGGACATATAAGCATTGCCGTGTCATAACTCACATCAAAGTCCCCTTAAAGTCCACTGCGCCGATAATGTACTCAGAACGCCGGGTGACCGGGAGGTCCCCCATTCACATTTCCCAGCTGTGGAGACAGTCACAATTCTATATCCCTAAAAAAGAGAGCTTATGGAGGAGAAAGGGAGACTTAGTGCATATAACGATGCCTAACATAGACAATGCACTACCACCATCAGCCTTCCCAACTAGATATCCAAGGCATACAAACCATACCTTGGGGAATGTAATCAAGGCAAAACCTCCTCGAAAAGAACCTGCATCAGCTGGAGCGGAGAACGTCCACAAGCTGTGGCCGGGGGGAAGATCCCGTCGCTATAAGACTGAGAGTTGGCGCCAAAATGCACGAGACACATCGCTCGTGCGTGACGTCATGAGGATGCGCGTCTCAGATCGGAGTATGCTACAGGGCATGCGCTCGGCTCCTATATTCGACTAGTGACAGGTAACCGACTTCCCCGCAGTGCCCCACGTAGTGACGGGACTTGACGGCTGGTCCGCAAACCCGGAGAAGCCAACCCTCCTGATTCGGGATCACTCCTAACACAATCTACCCACAGTAGTGGGGAGGGGGAAAAGATGGCAGATAAGTGAGGAGGGGAGACCCCAATCAGAAGAGGAGGCACATATCAACTGACCAAAAAACTGCCTACCTCCCGCCATGGTCTCCCACCAAAACAGAAGATAAAAACAATGAAACACCATAATTGGGATATACATAACTACCTGTATATAAAAAATGTATGAAAAAGGGTTAGATGCTACATTTTCTATGATCATCTAAATATTTTGCTTATCTACTGTTAACTTGACCGCCCAAGCCTAAGAGGATTGGCAGTTCTAACATAAAACACAGTGGCTATTAAAAAAGGATATAGACTTCTGAGTATATAGTGGCGAACACACAGCTGTGGGAACAACCGCCCATTCTCCCACATACCAGAAGTTTGATGGTTCAAATGTCACTGTGTAAGCTGTAGGAGATCACATAACTCCAAGCATGCAACATAATCATGTTCAGTTTGCCGTTCAACCGTCTTCACACATAAAGGAGAAGAGAGAGAGAAAACAAATAAAAAAATGATTAAATATTTTTTCTTTTTTGGCCCCCAATGGGGAAGACTAGGTATTACCCAAATTATAATAGTAAGTCACCTCAGGGGATCTACAGGACATAAAACTATCTCATGGTTGGCAGAACACATAGAATACAAACACAGATATGTCCAGGGGAACTCAGGGCTGCTCAACACCAGCCCTCCAACAATCAAATCACAGAAAGGGTTTGAAACGTATAATCTCATTCAGACCTGGGGCTTTAGTAGCCCTCAGCTGGAAATCCATTTTGTTTCGAGGCGCAACAGCTGCGTGTCTATATTTCCCCCCCTCTCAGATTACTCGACATGTTCCAGGGCAAAAAATTTCATACAGTCTAGATCAAAATTGTGATATAGGCCTATATGTTGACTAATGGCCGATTCAAGTTTGCTATTGGAGATCTTGTATACATAGTCCCTGATTCTATGATGGAACAGCCTCTTAGTTTGCCCCACATAGAAGGCTTTGCAAGAGTATTACATATAGTACACGACTCCCACCGTCCTACAATCTATTGTACATTTTGGAGTCCAGAACTGCCCGTTGGGTAAACGGACAGATCTGGTCTGCCAGATCCATTTGCAAAAATTGCAACCACCACACCTTTTTGTACCCCTATATGGTTTCACCGAGGGTATACTCGAGGTGAGTTTAGTGTAGTGACTCCGAGTGAGGCAATATCTTAAACTTTTTGCGTGGTGAAAAGTGACTGACGGTTTGTCGCCTATATATTTCGCCACTATGGGATCATCTAATAAGAGATGCCAATGCTGTTCCAAAATGTTTCTAACCCGATTACATCCATTTGAGAATCGGGTAATAATCCGTGTTTGGGTTTGGAGTACAGGGGGTGGCCGGTAGAAAAGCAGAGATTCCCTAGATCTAATTTTAGTTTTATTAAATGCCCTTTTTAAGCATTTCTTACTATATCCCCGTTTAAGGAGGCGTTGTATTGCCACCTGTGTTAGAAATGATTCATGATCACTACAGTTTCTCTTAAGTCTAAGATATTGTCCATACGGAATGCTGTTTTTCAACGGTTCCGGATGGGCACTTCTAGCGTGGAGGATTGTGTTTGCCACAGATGGTTTGCGGTATAAGTAAGTCCTTATATGTCCACTTACGTCTTTGTTAATCTCAATATCCAGGAAAGTGACTGTAGTTTGATCGCATTCCATCGTGAATTTCAAATTGAATTAATTATCGTCCAGAGACACCATAAATTCCCCCAGCTCCTCTCTGGTGCCCAACCATATCATGAGGATGTCATCTATGTACCTGTGCCAGGTAAGACTGTGGTACAGGTACATAGATGAGTTCCCATAAAAAATGGTTTGTTTCCACCCCCCCAGGTACAGATTGGCGTACGATGGGGCACACTTGGTGCCCATTGTCACGCCCTGTACCTGGAGGTAGTGGGAACCATTAAACATAAACACATTGTGAGATAGAATATATTCCAATAATTCTAATACAAAGGCACTGTATTTAGCTAAATTTTTATCCAAAGTTTTTAAATACTTTGCTACTATGCCTATGCCCCGGGCATGTGGAATCTAACAATAGAGGGCTTCAACATCTATTGTGACAAGCCATGCATTGGTGGGAATAGTGGCATCCTCCAGGGCCCTAAGAAGGTCCCTCGTATCTTTGATACACGAGGGCAAGGTCGTAACCAAGGTTCTTAGGTGGTCATCCACCAGTTGGCTCACCTTCTCCGAAATGCAACCAATCCCAGAGACTATGGGCCTACCAGGGGGGGTTTGTTTTTGTGCACCTTGGGTAAAGAGTAGAAAGCAGGTGTAACAGGGTCTGCTACATTAAGAAACTCATACGTATTCTTATTAATAACCCCTCCCTGGTAGGCCCTGCCTAATAAGTCCCTGAATTCCGAATGGAACCCAGAGATCATATCAACAGGTATTTTCCTATACCAACTGTTGTTTTTAAGAATGGCTTGGCACATTTCCGTGTATTGTTTCCAGTCTTGTACCACTATATTCCCCCCTTTGTCAAAGGGCTTGATAATAATACTAGAGTTATCTCTGAGAGCCTTCAGTGCCTTTTGCTGTCCCTGTGTTAAGTTGTTAGGAGAGGGCGAACCCTCTAATTTAGTAATGTTATTTAGGACTTTCTGAATGAAAGCCCATATGTGGAGATTCCGTTGTAGGGGTGGAAATGTTTTAGACTTATTTTTATGTTCCGGTATGCTGCTCCCATTGGGAGCAGAGGGACTCATACTCGATTTCGGTGACTCAATGACTTCCTCCGTATTGCTTTCCTCCCATAACTCCATAAGGTCCTTCAGAGCTCTGAAGTTGTTTATGGTAAAACCCTTCCATAGTTCCATATCCCTTGCCTTGGCAGCCTGTGGAGTTATTGATTTGTCATGTATCACATGGAGAGTTAGTTTACGTGCAAAAAGAATGATATCTTTAGCTAATTCGAACTTGTCTACCTCTGACGTGGGGCAAAAACTAAGGCCCATTTTTAATAATGAGCATTCATCTTTTGATAGAGTGTGTGAGGACAGATTGATAATTTGCATGTCATCTAGACTTTCTTTGTGGGGTGCAGTTGAGGATTGGCTAGCTTCTTGTGGTCCCCCAAAGGGGATGAATTACCCTGAGAGGATTCATCCATTTTTGACTTAGATCTAGTTGTCTGCTTACCTGGATTGCTCCCATCACCGATTAAAGTGCTTCCCCCTGCCTCACCCACGGGTGCTCGTGACGAAGACCCATCACCAAAAGAGGGGAATAGAGAGTTGGTCTTGAACTGTGGGAGAGAAAAAATCGGAGGGAAAGAGGTAGATTTACCGCCACCAGAGAAATCACCCTTGTTGGTGTTCTGTCTCTCTGATTGTGAACTGGGTCGTCCCTGACCACCAAATTTTGTTTTTTTGGAGTTCCCCTGTCCAGAAGAATCTGAGACAATGGATTCAGTCTGTATGGAAGACAAAGAAGAGGATGAGCACAGGGAGGGTGCTTCAATGTCTGTATCCCCCCTATCCTGTGTTTCAGATGGACCTGTCCCTTGTTTATGGGGATGTCGTTGTGCACAGCCCTGTTTGAATCTAGGTCCCTGTTGCCATTTATAGACCTTGCCTGTGTCATAGGCTACCATGTCCCTCATTAGTTTCCTATTCTTATTTAGGACTAATTTCTTATTACATTTTTCAATAAAATCCTTCAGGTCCTTCTGTTTTTCTTCAAAGGCTGCATTGGACAATATATATTTGTTCTCTGTATATAACTTTGTATGGTCATATCAATCATATTAATCTCCTTTGCATTGTGGTCATTCAAAATGTCCATCATGCGAAATGACCAGACCTGGAGATTCTCTTCCCAAATCTGTTTCATCTCTGTACTGACAGACGGCACTGTCGGGAAGATTTGGATGCGAAGACCAAAGGGGATGCATTTCTTCTCCTTATAGAGTTCAAAATATTGTTTGTGCCAAAACAGAGATGATTTTTTGATAAGTAGTTGTTTAAGTCTTTGGAACCAAGTGTCTATGTCCTGTTGGCCCTTATTAGCCCCAAGGGCCTCATTTCTGATTCTTGAAGTAAAGCCCTCCCATTCTTGACCACAGAATCCTGCCATGTCTAGACCTATCTAAATCACTAGTTGTTACAACCCCTAAGCCCCTGAGTCGGGGGAGTACACACTAACCTGCTTATGAATGTCTTAAAGTGGGTTAAATTCAGTTCCTCAGATATAAGACACAAAAATGCATATGTAGAATACTTCCCAAATTTTACACTCCTAACAAAAATACATAGGCTTGTGATGATATAGAGGTATATACCTATATGTAAATGTAAAACATTTTCAGAAAGGGGGTGTTCGGCCGTACCTTACAGGAAACGGGTACCTGCTACCCAGGAGAAGAGCACAACGATATTAAGAGTATGGCAGAACAACACCAGCACCACATCCCTAATAAGAAATCGGATACAATGAAAGGAGAAAACGAAAAGTTAATGGGACTTTCAAGGTGCTGGTATGCCCCCTACCTGAAAAAATATGACTAGTCCTTAAGATAAAATAGTACAAACTTTATTGAGTTGGAACACTAGTGTCTTCGAAGAACAAATGGGTGCATACAAATGGTTGTTTTCACTAACAAATGGTTTATGGAGGCGGACCCATCTGGAGAGCCAATGCAGAAAAAACAGATAAAACTGATAAAAGGGAGGGAGAAAAAAAAAAGGGAAAGGAAGGAGGGGAGGGAAGGAAGACCAGAGAACAGCTAAAAAGACTTGAGCTCCTCATCAATATGTTCAAATAGATGGGTCTGCAAACTGCAGATCCAACAGTGAGGGACTGAGACACTAGATAGGGGAAAAGTAGGGGGGGTAGGCATTATAAGAAAAAGCCCCCCAATCAAGCTGACAAAGCCCAAGTAAGTTGGACAATATTGACATATAAGCATTGTATTGATATACAGTAATATCCTGGCTCTGTGAGCCTGCCTTCTGTCCTCTCCCCACAAGATGGCGATATGATTGCTTAAAACACGCATGCGCAGACGTTGTTACTTCATTAACGTCATGACGTCACAACGCGCTGAGGTCACGGCACAATATGGGGGATGAGGTCACCAGAGTAATGGCATGGCAGCCATCTTGATGACAATCTTACAAATAAAAAAGTGTAAGGGTCACCATTTTATTTCAACCATTGGGGGATAGTTTGGATAGTCTGGACTCACAGATAGGTTTTCACTTCTGAAGAAGCGTATTATTCAGCAAAATATGTAGAGTAGTTTTGGGAGCACCTTATTGTTATGGGGGAACGCATGGTCTTTTTGGGGAGGGTGTTTTGAGTTTCATCGGCAGATAGTCAGCAATGGATAGGATTTGAGGAATCCTTAGTCACAGGCATCATTTTGAGGCTCCCATAGCTGGAGGAGTTGACCCTTTAGTTTTTGGAGTTAGTACAACAGTCATGTTTAGTCCACCTCTTATTTCCAAGAAGAAGTCAGAGCCCCATGAGTCATAGACAATACAGGTCAAGATCGCAATGGACTCTTCAGTTTTTGCAGTTAGTACAGCAATTTATGTTTAGTTCACCTCTTGTTTCCAGGGAAGAGGCAGAGCCATAGACAGTACTAGTCTAAACCGTCAGGAGCTCCTAGTGGATTGCCTGGTTTGGTTTAAAAGTGAATCAGACTTAGAACCTCCAGTGGGTAGCCAGACTAGCCAGGAATGCAATATTTTTGGTTGGTAGTTGTTTCAGCTACGAGAGTGTAGAGAAGGAGGGATTTTTTCCTTTGGTGTTTGCATCAATACTGACCATTGCTCATATACAATCATATATATTTTAATTTGAATAAAAGTTAAGTTTTAATACCATTGGCCTTGGTGCGTGGGGTAACGTACCCTCATTCAGTAAAAAGCATTTGATTGACATTATGTAAGACATTAGCCAGTAGAAATGCATTGGGAGGAACCCTTATCTTCCTTCGGAATGAGGGAACCTTACCACAAGTCAGAATTCTTACAGAACTTAGATTGTTGTCCTGTGAGCTGCAAAATCTCTGTGCAGCGTGAGGCAGAGAATGCCATTGTCACATATTGTGGCAACAGCTAGGAATTAACCCCACTGTTGACATAGGCAGATACTGTTGATAAATTCTGGCCCTTTGGGTGATTAGGCAAACTAATGTGAGAAAAAGAATATATGTAGCTGGACACTGCTATGGGGGAAGTTTAACAAATCCAATAAATGTTTAAAAAATACAACAGGAACTAGGTCCTTTTAATGTAGCTTTGAGGGTGACATTGAAAAACACCAAATGACATGCTTGGAGGATGCCTTTAGACTGTATGTTTTGTTACGGGAACAGTACAGTTTTCACCAACAGTGCCACCATTTCTAGCAACATATTTTGGATGCATAATTGATTTCCTATCTGTTACATTTAGTGTGGTTTAAATACAGCAATATGTTTAAGCTAGTTTTGACTGCAACACCTACTTTTTCTGTAGCAGTAATTGATCTAAATTGATCAGTGGAAGCAGCAGAAACAACAGATATAAAAAGCTATAGGTGGATTTCTTCTTAAAAAAAAAAAGCTAAAGCCCTCAGCTTCTAACAAACTGGCCTTTTGCACAACAGTTAAGCATGAAACTGCATTATCTTAAAAGTTTAATAAATTGTAAAAGCAGAGCACACAAAATATAAACTTCAGGTATATTTTTGGAAAAAAAGGTGGCCAACAGTATGTCAGAAGCTTAGTTAGGCCACGATATTAGAGGAAGAGATGAGGCATCTATTATCTTTAAATGGAAGTTAGAGTGTATTATTTGAGAGACAATTGCCACAAGCACTCTGGGTGGACAATATGTAAGCAACTTGGTTAGGCCACAATATAAGTTGGAGAGACAAGGCAGGTTTTTTTTTTTTTCGTTTCAAATCTTTTTATTGAAAAATTTATTGAGTACAACAAGAGAGATAATTATAGAGAGCTAGAGTTTGATAAACGTATACTCTCGTACAAAATACATATAGAAATGCATATACCTGCTTACAATACGGGATATTATTAGAAAGAAAAGAAAAAAAATAACATTGTCTGATGTACAACTGAAAGAAACCTTTTATACATTTCAGAGAGGAGCAGAGGATAATGCAAGGTGTAACAACAAAGCGAGAAAACAGTTTCCAGGCAGGAGAGGTTTCCATCCCCCCGATCACCCCATCTGGGAACAAACTGTAACCGGGAGGACAGGCACCAACCATCCCCCCCCCCCCAGCAAACCCCATAACATAAGGAGCCTTTAATGAAAAGGCCTCTGCTGATACATAGGGAACTGAAGTTAACCAAACAGTCATAACCCGTGTTAATAGGCCATTTAGAGAGAGTGTTTATTAAACCCCTCCAACTACATAGTTGGGAAGGGGTGGAACAACCCTTGTAGTATATTGACCATAGCAAGCAAATAGACAGCGAGATTGAATCAAATTGAAAAGGAAAGAAGATATAGAAACAAAGAGAAGAAGAGAAAGCTTGAGAGAGGAAAAGGTAAAGTAGACACCAGGGTAGCTATTTGAGGGAGTATAATGGAAAGGGTCACCCCGGGATTTTCAAGTAGATCCTCCAAGGTTCCCAGACAAGGTCAAATTTAGGGGAAGTATCAAGGATGTAACTGGCCAGCTTTTCTTGAACCATGATCCAGGATATTTTCTGTT
>BLSH010184127.1:203874-228809 GCA_018402905.1 Glandirana rugosa
AAAACAGGAATATCGCCCCAGTGGTCATGTTATAAACATGTAATTTTAGTATAGGGGAGAGTTCGCAGAGAAGAGGTCTCTCTTATTCAAGTCACGAACATTAGAAAGGGGTATTGATTCCAGAAGGTTAGGGAATTAATCGAAACACCGAGAAGAGACTTGGGAAAGGTTATGGACCTGTAGGAAGGACTCCTGGCCGCGGGTCTTGACCTGTCGTATGAGGTCTACACCGGAGTGGTCTCTGAACATATTACCCTCTTAATAACTAAATAGGGACTTCAATTAGGGAAAGAAATACGTACGGTTGTGAAACAATAAGCAAAGCTAACAAAGTGTTGGCATGCATAAAGAAAGGGATTAACTTCAGGGATAAATCAATAATTCTCCCATTATACAAGTCTCTGGTGAGGCCACATCTGGAGTATGCTGTCCAGTTCTGGGCGCCGGTCCTCAGGAAGGATGTCCAGGTATTGGAAAGGGTTCAGAGAAGAGCCACAAAGCTAATTAAGGGATTGGAAGACCTTAGTTATGGGGAAAGATTACAAGCACTGAACTTATTCTCTCTGGAGAAGAGACGCTTGAGAGGGGATATGATTTTAATGTACAAATATTGTACTGGTGACCCCGCTATAAGGACAAAACTATTCAGTGCAAGGGGGTACACAAAGACACGGAAGAATTCTCTTCCGCAAGCAGTGGTCTCTGCCGGGAGTGTAGATACATTCAAAAAACTACTAGATGCACACCTAAGGGACCAAAGCATTGAGGGATATACAATGTAATACTGACATGAAAGCACACACATGGGTTGAACTTGATGGACTCGAGTCTTTTTTCAACCTCACTAACTATGTAACTATGTAACAGTATTAGCTTCAAAATTACATAAAGATAATTAACTGTCATTCTAACAAAGCATTACAACATAATATTAACAAAGGCACACATTGAAACAGTAACACCCCACCACCCCCAACATTCTACAGACATACATTGGTGAGTATTTTCTCTTAGAAGAATGCATGGTAAGACAAACAATACACACCCCAATCGGACAGCATGGTACAATCAAGACACTTTTGATGGTCAAAATGCACAATCATTTCAGCAAACAAACAGCTCTAGTAAAACATTTGTCATTAGCAAAATATCATTCCTTCTCCCACAAAAACCACAGCAACAAACCTGACCTCTCATCAGGCCAAACCAACACCCTATACTGAAGTACCTTATATAAGCTAGCACTGACACACGCCCAATAGAAGTACACGCCCACCAGTATCTTTCAATCTGTCTTTTCAAACGTATTTCACCTGAGAGGCTGCAATACCTAATACTATCTGCTGTGTTAACCCTTGGCTATGTCCATCAGATCAGTATAACTCCAGGACAAAATTCTAAGTCAGTGGTTAGCAACCCTCTCCTCAAGTACCCCCAACAGGTCATGTTTTCAGGCTTTCTATTATTTGGCACAAGTGATTTGATCAGTTTCACTGCCTTAGTAATTACCACAGCTGTTTCATCAGGGAAATCATGACCTGTTGGGATGCCTTGAGGACTGAAGTTGAGAAACATGAATATGTATAGAAGGTCGGCACTCCAAAACTCCAATGCAGTACATTTATTGATAAGTGCAGAGATGATACATGAACAGCAGATGCGTTTCGGACAAGCCGCCTTGGTCACAGCTGAGAAACACTGATCCAAGCAACAGTTTTCTAACCAGATGTACTTGTGCAATGTAAACCCTACAATTTGAAATGCCCAAGTCCCTGGCTGCAATGAGCTTCCAATTTAAAGTCCCAAAATAACTTGCTTACATTACAGACTATTTGGACAAGAGACACATAAAATGCCAGCCTGTCTTTGGATTGTGGTGAGAAACCCAACCAGGGGTTTATTATAAACTTCAACTCAAGCATTAGCATATCCGAGACATAAACCAGCAACCTTTTGGGTGGCAGGTGGATTTGCTAGCCACTTAGCTAGTGAGCAGTGAGCACATGTCTTGTCCATCGCTGTGGTGTGAACCAGTCCTAAGTCCATAGCCATGCTCAGTATCACAAGTAATATACAATAGATTGCCCTAAGTAATGGGAAATGTGCCTTTACACACTCATGAACTATAATGGCAGCCCAGGGTTCAGTATGACGTTGGGCCACCATTTGCAGCTATAACAGCTTCTACTCTTCTGTGAAGGCTGTCCATAAGGTTTAAGAATGTGTCTATGGGAATGTTTGGCCATTCTTCCAGAAGTGCATTTGTGAGGTCAGGCACTGATGTTGGATGAGAAGGCTTGGCTCGCAGTCTCTGCTCTAATTCAGCCAAAAGGTGTTCTATCAGGTTGCAGGCCAGTCAAGTTCCTCCATACCAACCTCCCTCATTCATGTCTTTATGGCCTTTGCTTTGTGCACTGGTGCACAGTCATGTTGTAACAGAAAGGGGCAATCCCCAAACTGTTCCCACAAAGTTGGGAGCATGAAATTGCCCAAAATGCCTTGCTGATGTCTTAAGAGTTCCCTTCACTGGAACTATGGGGTTAAGCCCAACCCCTGAAAACAACCGCACACCATAATCCCCCCTCCACCAAATGATTTGAACCAGTGCTCAAAGCAAGATCCATAAAGACATGGATGTGTGAGTTTGGGGTGGAGGAACTTAACTGACCTGCACAGAGTCCTGACCTCAACCAGATAGGACACCTTTTGGCTGAATTAGAGCAGAGACTGTGAGCCAGGCCTTCTCATCCAACATCAGTGCCTGACTTCACAAATGTACTTCTGGAAGAATGGCCAAATACTCCAGTAGACAAACATACTAAACCTTATGGACAGCCTTCCCAGAAGAGTTGAAGCTGTTATAGCTGCAAAGGGTGGGCCAACTCAATATTGAACCGTGCGGACTAAGACTGGGATGCCATTAAATTTCATGTGCATGTAAAGGAAGGCATCCCCATTGCCTAGCTAGTATATCTGCCAATATTTTGCAATGGGGGTGGAACCCTCCTACACATAAATACTACATTTAGACACAATTTAGGTAAGGCCCTGGGTCATGTTTAACAACATAGAGAGGACAAACAACATCCATACATAAAGTGACATGCTTGGGAATCTAACTCAGGACGTCTGCAATGGTAGACAGAATTGCTACCTTTTAAACCACGGGGCTACTACACGTGAAGTCCTTCTACACATAAATACACAGATACCGCATGTCTAGGAATATATAGGACTTACATTAGTCAGGAGTTAATCTTCTAAATTTAATCTGTGATTTTTGGTGGTTCTTGCTGCGTGAGCATTGAATAGTAATGTTATCCTCAGATTTTTGGTAATGACATTTTTGTTTCTGATGCTGGTACACATATCACATTTTTGGGGCCCAAATTAGGATCATTTGGAAAGAATAAAAAAAAATGGGACTCATTTTCAATTTCCATAAGCAATGGTATTGTCTGTGGTTTGTAAAGACACCTGTGTGAATTTGGCTAAATATGTTTGTGACATGGACAGAAGCAAGTGAAAGTGACCAAGAAAAAAAAAATATTTACAAAACATGAAGAGATTTCACATTCTAGCATTCTTAAAAACAAAATAGATTATCAAATTTGCAACATTGTTGCCAGGACAATTTCTTTGAGAGAAAGATACATTTTTGGATTTATTTGATAAAGTAACAATTGCACTATTAGAATGAATGGCTGAAACTTGCATTTGGCAAAATAACTCTCATCTTCACTCCCAAAAAAAGTGCGTAAAACAACTCTCATTTTGGTATTTACTAACTACTCAAGGAATTACTCCATGAGAGTTATTTTGAGAGTTGCTTTGTGCCTGAGCATGCTCAGTTGTGCTCAGCTGTGCTCTGTACCTAGGAATAAGGAGACAGGGAATTTATCTCTTCTCAGACTTTTTAAGATATTTCAGTGTAGAAATCACTTTTTTCACACAGTTTAAAAGCAGATAATCTTTAAACAATATACCACATATTTTAGTACAATGTAGGGGATCAGATCATGCTCCAAACATTATTTCTATTTGCACTACTCCAGGTCTGGACTGGAGTAAGGAGTTGGGCGTTATCTGTGACCTGGGCACTATAGTAAATTCAAGTTTGGCCGTTATTTTGCAGCAGCCGGTATAGTAAATTCCATATGTACGCCATTTACCGCTATTTGCGCATATCTGCTGCTAAAGAGCCCACAGTAGTGCAAATGTGCGCCTCAGCGGTATAGTAAATAAACCGCAATGTCTTTTTATTTGTTGCTACAATATACTGTGCAGTTTGCATTGTATTTAGGCGTTTGTGAAATTGGTTTATGGTCAACAGTGACTTTGTAGTAAAACTGAGCTATTAAAACTCAGAGAGAATACTGTTTCAGAATTTAACTTATTTTGAAAGCTGCTTTAATCAATATGTCCACCAATTGCACCATATTCTGAGCAAGGTGAAAATAACAAGTAAAATATGTTTTGTTTTAATGATAATCCATGCAACCCTGCACCAGGTAAAATAAAATATATTTATTAGGGGTTCCCTCAACATGTTTTCCACCAATGATTTACTTTTTACTTCAGCTAACCATGCTGAAAGTAATGTAGTGGCAAACAAGGAAACTATTTTCCATGTTTTTATAAATGTGACCATAAAGATACTAAAACCTAACTGCAACACACAGCACATAGAAATGTTACTATGAATGTCAATTGCAAGCAGGTATATATAAAACACAATATGACTTGTAACAGTAGCACATGCATTTCTGCCATATACTCCCTGGACTCTGGGCAAAAAGCAAATTACTCAGAGATCCAGAGAGTACTTGGAATTCCACAATTGTATGCCTCACTTTTTTGTGCTACTGTAGAAAAAATCAATGGTTACATCTAACAACTAACTCAGCAATTTTCTTTGAAGTTGACGCTTTTGATTTCCCGATTCCATGGAAGCTGTGGTACCTTATGGCTTTATAAAAGCAGAAAAAAAACAGGTTGTGCCGGCACTTCAAGAACATCTAATGCAACAGTAAGTTCAAGGGAGTACCCATGAGAACGAGGGATTGAGCTGGCCAACTTTTTATTGGTTTTAAACTGTTTTAAAATGATAAAACACGTAGTAAAAGCACTGCTGCATTCTCAGCCATATTCAATAACATATTATTTATTTCTTAAGAACTAAATTACTTATTGCATGTCAGTTGAGCTGAAGATGTGGCTGGACTTCACAGGCCTAAGCATCCTAATATATTAATATAAAAACTTTGGCAGCAGTAACAACTCTATGGCTGCCTCTGCTCTGATACTGTCCACACACAGTCAGATTTTGTTTCAGATGTAATTTGTCAGACAGAGGGGTTTGAAACACCAATAAAACCAATACAATTTTTATATGATAGAGTATCAAGGGTTAGTATCTGCTGGTGATATTTCTCCTGTCCTGGTGCCACAGTGCAAGAACTGGTTGATAATTTCCCCAGCACTAAAAACCTAATAATAACCATTCTCAACTCTAAAACCAGAGAAAAAACAATTTGGCTAGAGTTCTACTTTAAGTTGCTTCAGGCCAAGGTTTTATTTCCTGTTAAACCAATGCCAAGCTTATATCAATAATTCAATATATATGTGCATAGCAGTTGCTAAGTGAATTGACAAATCTCTGATTTGACCTTGAAATGAATCAAAGATGCACTTAAACTGGCCAACTAAAAATAGTATAACACCATTTTTATGAATTGTTCTTTTTTTATGTGCATGTGATACATACTTACATAACACAAACTGTTTAAACAGTAAACATGAAATTTCCTTTCCATCTCTGTGGAAGGTTAAAAAGCACAGTGCCTTACACAGTCAACATGGGAGCTTATGTAGTGCACTGCATTTGATTTCTTCATAAATAAAAAAGTGAGTACTGGCTAGAGAGGGATAGTGAATAGCAGTAATACTCCCACAACCTACATATATAAAACATCACAACAATAACTGTTTTCCTCAACTTTTGTTATGCAGTGTGCACCTATAAACTCTACTTTGAATTTTTTTTTGTTTTTGTTTTTTTTATCAAAACACAATTCCATTTAGCATTTATTTGAAAATATATTTTCCTTTTAGTGTGAATGGTAAAAAAAAAATGAAAAAAAAAGTATACATATACTATATATATATATATATATATATATATATATATATATATATATATATATATATAAATACACATACAGTGCCTTGAAAAAAGTATTCATACCCCTTGAAATGTTTCACATTTTGTCATGTTACAACCAAAAACATAAATGTATTTTATTGGGATTTTATGTGATAGACCAACACAAAGTGGCACATAGTTGTGAAGTGGAAAGAAAATGACAAATGGTTTTCAATAATGTTTTACAAATAAATATGAGAAAAGTGTAGCGTGCATTTGTATTCAGCCCCCTGAGTCAATATTTTGTAGAACCACCTTTCACAGCAATTACAGCTGCAAGTCTTTTTGGGGATGTATCTACTAGCTTTGCCCATTTAGAGAGTGAAATCTTTGCCCATTCTTCTTTACAAAATAGCTCAAGCTCTGTCATATTGGATGGAGAGTGTCTGTGAACAACAATTTTCAAGTCTTGCCACAGATTCTCAATTGGATTTAGGTGTGGACTTTGAATTCTAATACATGAATATGCTTCGATCTAAACCATTCCATTGTAGCTCTGGCTGTACGTTTATGGCCGTTGTCCTGCTGGAAGGTGAACCTCCACCCCGGTCTCAAGTCTTTTGCGAACTCTAACAGGTTTTCTTCTTGCCCTGTATTTGGCTCCATCCATCTTCCCATGAACTCTGACTAGCTTCCTTATCCCTGCTGAAGAAAAGCAACCCTACAACATGAAGCTGCCACCACCATGTTTCACGGTGGGAATGGTGTGCTCAGGGTGATATGCAGTGTTAGTTTTCCGTTACACATAGCGTTTTGCTTTTAGGCCAAAAAGTTACATTTTGGTCTCATCTGACCAGAGCACCTTCTTCCACATGTTTGCTGTGTCCCCCACATGGCTTCTGCAAATGGGACTTCTTATGGCTTTCTTTCAACAATGGCTTTTCTTCTTACCACTATTTCATAAAGGCCAGATTTGTGGAGTCTAAAAGGGAACAAGGACAGAGGATGCACACGCCTTGCGCATTACCTTTGCAACACTGAAATTTAATAAAAGTAGAAATACATACTCACATACAAGTGATAAAAACAGGCAGATAATACAAAGTCCATCATGTGCATCATCCAGCAAGATCTGCTGGCCAGTAGACTTGATTGGGATGAAAAAGTTCAAAATAAGCTGATGCGTTTTGAGGGTGTCCCCTCTTCCTCAGAGTGTCAGTGTTGCAAAGGTAATGCGCAAGGCTGGTGCACCTTTTGTCCTTGTTTCCTTTTAGAGTTGTCCCTGAGTTCCCCCTGACCTGTTGAGAGTATCATTTAAATAATGCTCAATTGATGCTAAGGGGCCCAAAGTTGGCACAAAATTGTCAAACATCTGTTGAAAATATTTAGCCTGGCCTCTATTGGGCACATAATATGAAATAAAGGTATATATTTTATCATTAATCACTCCATTTACCAGGAGGTATCTCCCCTCAGGATCTCTGTGTTCAGCCGTGAGACTAAATTTGCATCTATTGGCGAATAAAATGGCAACCCCTTTCGACTTATCTTTCGCGTTCGCTAGGAAAAAGGTTGAGAATTTAGCATGTAAGAAGGAGGGCCTGTAGTTTTTGGGGAAATGTGTCTCCTGGAGTAGGACTATGTCAGCTTTCTGGGTGTGATAATATTGAAGTATCTTACGACGTTTGGATGGGGAATTAATACATTGTATATTATGGGAGACAATTTTCAGTGTGGGGGGGCTGGATATTAGATGTAGCCATGGAGCCAGAAGGAGGGAGGGATCAGCCAGACATGGTCTCTTACCTTAGCATAGGAGATATCGGAGTCGGGGTCCAAACCTGGAGAGCGAGAAGCCCCTCCGATCCTAGGTGTGAATAGAGGGGACACCAATAGGGTCACTAAAAGAGAGTAGGTATTAATACAATTGATCAGCATAAGGAGGAAAGAGAAGAGAGAAAGAAAAGAGACAGGTAAAGAAAGAGAGTTCAGGAGGGAGTGGGGGTAAGGAGCCCCCACCTCCTCCTTCGAACCTTTGCATGTCTTCCCTACAAAGAGTGTGACACTGCCGTCTCCTGGACTGAGGGAATTCAGAACTCTGAGACAGGTGGAGGCACATGAGTACCACTCCGGCGGTCCAATGACATAAAAAAAAACAGATAGAGTTTAGCTAAATACTGGCCCTGTGGCTTGATATGACAACAAAATCTTAAGAAATGTTATGCGACTCATAAAGACATAGGAATCTGCAGCATATCTGATCCAGTCCTCCGGTTTCGATAAGGTTACACAATTTTAAAACCCGATGCCGAGCAGGTAAAGAGGTGTGCAAAGCACAACATTTTCTCCTAAAATAGGGGAAACAATAAAAAAGACAAAAAAAAAAGAAACAAAACAAGGCTATAGTAGAAACAACATCCTGACTGATTAACTTAGCATTTAGCATTTGAAGGCCATCCTCCGGGATGGCTTGTGAGTAAGTACCAGTTCTGCATGGGAGGGTCCCCAACCCATCGTGGCTGGGTATTGGTGAGTAGCAGTGGTCCCATACCCCTGGAAAGTAATTCTCCTGGGTTCCTGGGGATTGATGATCCTAGGTAAATATATATAAAAAAAAACAAAATAGACTCAGTTATTAGAGCAGGCCTAGGATCTACCACATATGTACTGTGAATGTCAGTCCAGTTCCTGATGCTAGATGGATCCTGTGGGCCTGGTTAGCAAAGGAGAGAGCCCAATAACAATTCGGGCCCCCAATTCGAGAGTCGGGCCCAGGTCATGATTGTCTTGTTCCCAGAAGCAAGGACAAAGGATCAAAAGTGATTAGTTGAGGGTCGCCCCGTGGGTGAAGTGGGTGGTCATGGGTGCTCCACTGTGCTTCAGGCAGGTTTTCCCTCTTTGGAATTTTTTCTGGCGATCGGGGTAGGGCTTGGTGCACCGTGAGAAGCCGCGGTCTGCCAGAGTGGGACGGAGCTCCCAGATTAAGCGTCCATCTTGGGAGCTTCCGTGCCTCCTCCAATCCCCTGCTTTTAACGCATACTGTTAGACAGGTTAATTTGACTGGTTTCAAGCTGGTTGGTAAGTTGAGTTTGGTTTTCCTTGGATTTTTTTCCTTGGCTGTTTGTTGTTACTTGATGCCCTCCAACGCTCTTTACTATATAGACCAATTATAGATGGAGACAGTGGCTTACTTTTTGGATATTTGATTCTGGTCAGGTAAACGCACTGACACCTTTGCAGTCATTTTGCTATCTGCTGGGTGTCCAGTGTGTCCCTGTACCTTTAAGGAGGGATGGGTTACCTCCAGGCCACCTGCCTTCATCTATCTCATCAGAATGCATGTGCTCCCACTGTGGAGTCTCACACCAATCAGAGATAGCTCTGGAGGATGCATGGAGCCTTGCCAGGGTCCTGCAACTTACACATGCATTTGCAAATGTGTGTAATCAATCTCCTGCTTTTAACGCATACTGTTAGACAGGTTATTTTTTCCTTGGCTGTTTGTTGTTACTTGATGCCCTCCAATGCTCCTTACTATATAGACCAGTTATAGATGGAGGCAGTGGCTTAATTTTTGGATATGAGATAGAAATAGGACATTTAATATAGCAGGGCAAAATGTAGTAACTGAATGCAATTTATGTTGATGTCTGGTATGATTTATGATTACCTGTGCAGGCTACTGCTCTTTGAACATTTATTTTCTGCCTTAGCAAATAACCTATCTTGTTAGTAAGTCAGAAAACAATGTGAAAATTGCAGTAATTATACTCCACTTGTGGATGGGACTCTGTGCTCAATGCCCATACAGTAGGTAAAAGAACTCACACAGAGACCAAATGTTGCAGCAAGTAGTATTAACATGAAGGTATTGAGAAAATTCAGCAGAGGTTGCATACATGGCCGCATTGGCTGAAACACTTAGAATGAGCCTCACAGCAGATATCCATATACACTAATGACACTCAACGACATCCAACAATGGATTCGTCTTGAAGGCAGCCCTGCAGCTGGGCACATGAGAAAAGGAGGGGTGTTGCCTGAGACATAGCAATAGTCCTTACTAGTCTGTCCCTCCTCCACAGGAACCTTTCCCTATGCTAGACAATCTGTCCGTAACCAGCGGGGGCCCTATCCCTGACCAGACCACTTGCAAAATGTATGCTAACCGATGGGGGACAGAGCAATTTATTAACACTGCCCACACTAAAGATGGCCGTGGAGGTCAGCCAGAGCAGTAGCCCCCCGATGACACCTGCCCCCCGATGACACCTACGGTGGCCATTTATTTTAACATGAGTTCCCCCTTGTTCTTCCCTCTCTCTGCAAGGCGGCTGCCTGACAGTGACACCCTTGCAGGGAGGCCAAACTGCACCTGCCCACACACAGAGCAAACTTTAGAACACATTAGTGTGACCAATTTTAAGGACATTGAACACCATACATTTTTCTATTGACTTAAAGTGTTACTTAAACCCACAACAGTAAAATCAGTCTGCATATGCAGTAAAGAATGCTTGTTATACTGCTTGATCTTGTTTGCACAGGTTCTCCCCTCCCTGCACTGTCACCTTGGGCAAGTCTGGATAAGACAGAGACTTTGGAGTCAGGCTGCACATGCTCATTTTGGTGTGCATTGCTAGAGAGGTTTATTTTTGGGAGATTGCATGTGATCAGCACAGGGTCAATCAGCACTGCCCAGACATGTCCAGTCAGAGGGCCAGGAGCCCTGCAGCCACATAGGACAGCCAGTGATGTATGAAAACTCCTCCTACAAGCGTCACTGGGAACTGATAGAAATCACAAGACTGCTATATACTGCTGATGAGAAAGGGTATTTAGCAGTTTGTATTTACTAAAATAAATGCATTACCATGTTCTGTGTACTGTGGGAGACCAGATATAGTGAATGCAGGGTCCTGGGTTTAGTGACACTTTAAGGCTCCATTCACACCTCTCCCTTTCAGGTGTGCAGCATTTCTAAACTGGTACTGTGAAGCTTGCACTGGTCTCCACCAACCCAGCAGTCCCATCACCTCAATCACAGTGACAGAGATTTCCGTATGTTACTTTTGGATACAGGAAATACACTTCTCCATAGTTCCATGCCTGTTCTCCTCCCAAGGCCTCACTATATCACCTGTGATTCTCAGACTAGGTCTCTAAGTATTCTGTGCTGCGAGGTTGGTCCCAGTATGTGGGGAACTGGTTACTAGTGAAGGGACAATGTATAACACCACTTCATTTATAGAGCATCCGTCACCTCTGCCATGTTACCCATTTCCTGGCTGGTTGGCTGCTTTAGCAAGTGACACAAATATGGTAGTCATTAGCAATGGCAATATAGCCTCCTCTGTTCATCATTCAGCTCATTAGATCCATGTACTGTGCTTTATCTAGCCTCTTCAGTTCCCTGTTTGTAAGCCCTTTTCTTTTGATGTGCCTTACATGCAGCCTTTTAGAGATTCCCAACCAGGCAGTTTAGATGAATAAATAAAGATCCTTTATTGAGGTAGTTGAAGGTAAAAAGTAATCAGCTCTCAAAGACATCTTCCACTTGCTTTCAATATACAAAGTTCTCTTGAATAGTGCCCCATGAGGTGATCATACCTTAGGGGATGGCTAAATCCATAAAGAGCCCAAGTCCCTCTCAAGGTAAGAGTCCATAATAGGCAGTAATTCCACAATTGGTAGCAAAAATCCATAACAGAGTTTAGTTGAGGTAGCAAAAGTCCATAAAAGTCAGTTGGTCACAGACCCCACTGGAAGATGACAACATAACAGCTACTTCTTGGCAGTCTTTCCCCTAACCTCCCCCTGGGGCACTAATGAGCCCCTATTTAGATGGTATGCCCTGCAGGGGGCAGTAACCTTCCTAAAAAGAGTGGGAAAACATATCCGGGAGCGTTAACCCCTCTTACTCAGTAACCACCAGCCATGTAGGTCAACCTAGTTGCAACAGTTATACATTGTAGTGTAGTTCTGTAGTGTTTGACACTTCAGAACCTCTTTGGAAACACATGCCTACAAGCAGACTTAGAAGGACATTTTGGTTAAAAAGGGGGTGTGCAGAACAGCCATAGTGTTAGTGTTATTGGAAGCTGTTACAGGAAAAGTAAAAGGAAGGCTGACATATTGCAAAAGTAAAGATTAGAGTCGCATAGGAAACCATACTTTGACTCTGCTAGTTCCTCAGGCAGTCTACCACTTTCCTTCCTTTTAGTTCATATTATTGAGGGCTTTTTGTTATTCATTTTATTTTTTGGTTGGTTTCAGGTAAGTGCTCACTTTTTGCTGCTGACCCGTTGAATGTATTTATTTATTTTTTGGTCACTTCACTTTAAAAACATGGCTTTTGTTGAAGGGCACGGTGTGTAAAGGTTTTAATATATTTTTAGAGTGTTTTTTATTTTATGTTGATAAGGACTTTATTTTAGATGTAGGATTCTCAAAGCAGAGACCTTACTTGTTGCTGACCAGTTGTTCTCAAACCTGCATCAGGCCATCATGCAGCACATAAACAGTGTACATCTAAACCACCTAAAATTATATCACTCACATTCACTGACCTATATCTCCTAATTCTTGTAGTAAAGCACTTGCTTGTTTGTTTTTAGCACATTTTGACTCATTATCCCTGATTAAATCTGTCTTGCTATCGGCCAACTATACACTGCTGAATCATCTGCAATATCTTCTTAAAGTAAAGTGCATTTTGTTTCTAATAAATGTAGGCCAGACCTTACTATTTTACTTGTCCTGCTGCAGGCCAATTTTAACTTGCTATCTCATTTGTGGCCTCTTTGTGTAGAAAAAATACCTGCTTGCACTCTTTTTCTGTAGTATATCTCGGCCAATCCTCTCTCATTGAAATGCCCTTCTGCTGGCCAATTTTACACTGCTGTATCACCTGTTAATTCTAAATTCGTATTAGTAGTAGTAGTATACAGGATTTATATAGCGCCAACAGTTGCCCAAAATTGGGCAAGTGTTCCATAGTAGACAATGCTTTGTTTGGCAAATCTAATGTCATTCAGTCAGTGTTTACATCTACTTTAAGAAAAATTGGTGACCAATTCAAAATTCTAATTTGTCCATGTGTCACACTCGCCTTTTTCATGTTCCAGTGCTAGGTCTTTCCCTCTGTGTGCACCCACAGGCCTCCATCCAAATACAGGGGGGGGGGGGCACTGCCTTAAATGGTTAGCATGCAGGTGGTGCAGTGTTTGAGCAATGCATCCACATGCTAGCAGCTGAACCCCTTGTGTTCTCATACATGTCCTCTTGTGGTATCCAGTGTTTTCCAGTATTGTCTCCAAGACCCATGTTTGCAGTGTCTGTCCAGTCTGTACTCGACACCTGTGTATCTCAGTATACCAACATTCCAAGTATCTTTGGTTTTCAGTCTAGTTCCAGTGCTGCACACTCCAGCCTGTTGCCTTGAGCATGTGTCTGTGGCCCTTGTGTCCACCCCTTTGTTTCTTACCCCAGTGATCCTGTGCTTTGCTACCAGCATCCTGTCTTTCTTCAACCTCTGCACTTAAGTCTGTTCCTGCTTGTCTGCATCAGTGTGCTTTAACTCTTATTCAGCCCCTTGCTATCACAACATGTGCATTTCCAGCTTGTTTTCCTCCTATTTGTCTGTGTATGTGCCTATGCTCTCCTACTGTTTATCTACAGCCTAGTGTATCCAGCACTCCATCGCTGAGATACTTTTTTCTTGTGTGCTTCCAGTGTGTTCTCTGTATCCTGCCAGCACCTGCTCATCAGCTCCTGCATGTTTCCCTGAGAGCTTCAGCCAGCCTCTGGTTGTCCACATCCTGCTTCTGTGATCCTACACACCCTTACCTGCAACCTATTTTGCCTGTGACCCCACTCCCGTGATTCAGTGCACATCTACCCAGTCCCAGTCTACCTGTGTATTTGTGCACTCCTGCCTGTCTGGCCTGTGTTACTCACTGACAAGGGAGTCCTGTGCCCTAGCTCTCCTAAGGATACTCTCCAGCAATTTACCCTCAGTTCCCAGTAGCTGCCTGTTTAGATGAGTCACAGGGTCACAACCTGGACATCACCTGCAGCCAAATCCATCTCCCCCATCAGGAGCTCTCATGAACACAAGGCGGCGCCTTAGACTCTGTGATTTGACCCTTCTAAGGGCCCTCACTTCTGCCTTTGAGTGGGCACAGTGGGCTTTACCTGGACTTCAGGTATCCAGACCATCCTAGAATCCTCACAACACCTGTTTCTTCACCGTGCTAACTCCTGGTTGCCCAGTCCACCCCCTAGTGGGAGGGGATTCCCTGAACTGTGACACCGTGACAAAATTTAGAGATTAAGGCAAATAGATTTTTTGCTATAAGTAGAATTTTATTTTAGTTTTTTAAAATTTTTACATTTTTCATGTGCCATCTTATCATCTCCTGCTGCATCTTTAGCTAGGGGCAAATTAATTCTACAACACAGCTTTAAAGCCTCAATGTCATTCTGCCCTACACTGACTAATAAAAATGCAACTGTGCAGTGCTCAGGGAGAGTTAGTGTGAATAGTCCATCATCAAGTTCATACACAAATCCATAAAAGCATCCTCCTATGGTGTCAAACAGGTGTAATTCAATGCATGCAGATGACTTCACAGGTGAAAGAAAAGTGTTCCAAGGCCTGCCACTAGTAACACCAGCCGCTTACCTTAAGGAATTCATCCTTATCACAGGGATCAATTATCGACTCTGCCTTTATCTAGGAAAGGCAAACCCTTCAGTGCAATGATATGGAGAGATGCCTGGTATGGCTAAGTCCTCCCAATGCCTCTTCAGCTCGATTTTCCCAGAAAATAAACAAATACCATATAGCGCTCTCCGTAACAAACTTCAATTTATTCAAATAAATATACTTATTGCATTTACATTTCCGGGCACTGTGACTCAGTGCTCAGTTAAAACGCAGATATGGTAAAACTCAAGCAGCTTAAAATCCAGATAGGACATCAATAGTGTGCGCACATCACTCTGCTCGTACCGGCCTGCAGGTGACACCACTTCCTCCTCCCTGGGCCGGTACGAGCAGAGTGATGTTCCACATTCCACATAAGCTTCTGTCCTACAGGCTGGTGTACACATGGGTGTCAACAGGTTTCTGTTTAATTAGCTGAAACCTGCCAATATTCAGCCGGTGTCTACCAGGCTTTAGCTATATATTGCAAAACTCCCACTCTCACAAAACATGAACAGTACTGCATGCTGCTAACTTCTGATTTGGCAATGCTGTATGTAAATTACAAGACTACAGCATGCATTACACAATACATTTCATAAATGCACGTTCACACTGCAGGAGCTTTAAAAGATTTTGATGGAGACCTTCTCTTACCTGCTTCACAATGTAACTAACATTTAGGGTGGTGCTGTAGCATTAACAAAGCTTTGAGCATGATGAGTGGATATGGTTGAGGAAGCAGATACTATAACTGAAAACCAAAAGGGCTTAATAAAAATAGGATAACTGTAGATGTTACAATACATTTTAATAAATGGTTAAAAGGAGTAAAAATAAGGCTAAGAGTGTCCTTGCACAAGTCACACATAGGCATTTTTAACTATATCTATTATGGTTAAACAATCTCTTTCCAGAACATGAACAGCTAAATCCACTAACAATCCCAGAAACCATGCAGTTAAAGTGTGCTTCTGGCATTAGTTGGGGGTGATTGTTATAAAGTTGCACAAGATGACCTTCCTGTAGCACCAGGGAGTTATGGGCACAGAAAGTGTTTAGAAAAACTAATTAATATCCTACTTAAATCTACATTTTATTTGGAACTGACATTTTGCTCTAAGCAACAGACTTTGCTGTAAAGCACATGTTCCTAAATTTATAACTGGAGACTAAACGACCCTTAAACTTTGAAGGGCACTGTGCCATGCTCGAAGGTGTTATATACCTGGTAACCAAAGCAACAGTTTTAATTACAGTGGTGTGAAGCTTGATACTTCTCTTCAATACACATACCCACACTTTTCTGATCTATGACCTAGACTTAAAATGGTGAAAGTGTGCCATTTTCAGTTTTATTGTCAGGGGAAACTATTTGGAGCAATTATAATAAAAAGGTTTCCTTGGAAAATGTTGTCCAGCTTAACACTGTGTGGCTGCTGCCAGCATATTACATGTAAGGTTAAAAGTTCTTTATTATATATATATTCCCTCCTCACAGCATTACCATCCAAGTGTTCTCCAACTGCGTTTTCATTCTCCAAGAATTTCCTTGTGCAGCCATAAACTGTTTTACGCAATGCATAAAACGGACTGCAGGTTGTTTTGGTTATGTTTTGGTAAAATACAGTTATTACATTATTCTATTCTTCAAAATCTTTTCTTAAAATTGGGTTAATGATGATACTCTAAACAACAAGGATTTCCTTACTTTTAGTAAAAATACAATTCTGTAGGCCTTAAGTATCTAAAGCTGATATTTTTTTTATAGCTTTGGATAGATTAGGAAAGTCTTAGAGCCAATCAGGTTTTTATTTCTGTCTGCATACCCGTTGGGGAGATTTCTGTATGTGTATCTGCTCGTCACCATTGTCTCTGGGGCTGAAAATGAGAGGAGATCCAACATTTTTTTGGTTGGATTCCTATTGCTGTGGGTGTTGCAGCATGTGTGCTAATGCATAGTCATAGGCATGAACAGGCCCATATGTTGTATTTCCCTTTCACACTAGACTGCAGCACATACGTAGATGTGAAACGGACCCTCAGGCTGGGTTCATACTAGTCCGATTCTTGGACCGACATTAGGAGCACAAGTCACATTACGTCACAAAAACAATGATTCCGTATGAGAGCCATCTTAACTGGTCCTACTTGTGTTCTTCAAAGTCGGACCGACTTTGAAAAAGGTTCCTGTACTACTTTTGTCCGACTTTGATCCTACTTTAGCCCATTGAAAGGCATTGAAGTAGGATCAAAGTTGGGTCAATGTCTTTGGCATGCTACTTATGCTCTGGGGATCTTGAAGGGGAACTCCACGCCAAATTTAAAAAAAAAATGGCATGGGGTCCCCCTCCAAGAGCATACCAGGCCCTTATCTGAGCACGCAGCCCGGCAGGCCAGGAAAGGGGGTGGGGACGAGTGAGCGCCCCCCCTCCTGGACCATACCAGGCCGCGTGCCCTCAACATGGGGAGTATGGGTGCTTTGGGGAGGGGGGGCTCTGCGCCCCATACCCCAAAGCACCTTGTCCCCATGTTGATGAGGACAAGGGCCTCTTCCCGACAACCCTTGCCGGTGGTTGTCGGCGTTTGCGGGCGGGGACTTATCGGAATCTGGAAGCCCCCTTTATCAAGGGGGCCCCCAGATGCCGGCCCCCCACCCTATGTAAATGAGTATGGGGTAAGGGTCTGGTATGGATTTTGGGGTGGACCCCATGCCGTTTTTTTGGCGTGGGGGGTCCCCTTAAAATCCGTACCAGACCAAAGGGCCTGGTATGCTCCTGGAGGGGGACCCCATGCCATTTTTTTTTAAATTTGGCGTGGAGTTCCCCTTCAAGATCCCCAGAGCATAAGGTGCCTGGTAGAGTTGATCGAACCCGTGGATGTTCGGGTTCAGTGGGTTCGGCCAAACTTCGGAAAAAAGTCCGGGTTCGGTACCGAACTTGACCCGAACTTTATCCCGAACCCTGAAACCCATTGAATTCAATGGGGACCCGATCTTTTCGGCATAAAAATGACTGTAAAAGAGTCCTGGAAAGTGAGGGCTGCAAAATGATTTTAGAACAATAATCTGTCCCTTACAGCAACAGCAGGAACCTGACCCTATAGAACTAGGAGATGATTTTAGAACAATAATCTGTCCCTCTAAGCAGTAGACTCTACCTAGTCCAGTCAGATCTTTCTGTAATGCAGTATAAGATCTGCAATCTGTCCCTAAAAGCAGTATTAGTAGTAATCTCTACCTATCTATCTATCTGCAATCTGTCCCTAAAAGCAGTATTAGTAGTAATCTCTACCTATGTATCTATCTGCAATCTGTCCCTCACAGCACAGGCAGCATCCTCTCCCTACACTACCCAGAGAGCATGTGACTTGCAGCACTGTGACTCCAGCCTCATATAGAGGCTGTGTCACATGATGCACTGGCCAATCACAGCCATGCCATTAGTAGGCATGGCTGTGATGGCTTCTAGGGAAAATCATGCTTGTTGATTGGCTGCCCTGCAGCTATTCAACATGCGTGATCAAATATCCGAACCCAGAACTCAAACCCAAACTTTTTTTAAATGTCCGGGTTCGGATTCGCTCAACTCAAACTGCAAAAATGTGTGTATCATACATTTATAGGCACTCCCACTGAAATCTATGAGACCAAAAATACCTGAATACGCTAAAAAAAAAGGTAATGTACTTTTTCACAGCGTATGGCAGATGTATTCTTTATATTCAGATGTATTCTTTAACCCTTTCCTTCCCACTCCAGCATGCTTTTAAAATGCTCTGATTGCATGGGGGATGGGAAGGATAAGCAATTCTGTGACCACTGTGATTGGCTGTCACAGTGGTCACATGATTGGGAGTCGGTCCTGCTGGCTACCAATTGTTAGGGGGGGCTGAGAGCTGTGTTTGACAGCTAGGTCTCTGTGCTGGGAGCAGGGACTGAGTGCACGTTCAGGAAAGAAGCATTGACTGCCTAGTGACACATACAGTAGTATGCACAATGTAAATAAATGTTGTAAAGTAAGAGTGCTTTCAAAAATGTATATTTAATTGTGTATTTTTTATCAACTTACAAAATGCAAAGTGAGCAAACAGAAGAAAAATCTAAACCAAATCAATATTTGTTGTGATTACCCTTTGGCTTCAACCCAGCATCAATTCTAAGGCCTCATATACACGGGCATTAAAAAAAATGAGCTGTAACGTTGGTACCGATGCCAGGAAAAAAGCCACGCTAAAAACGCAATTTCATCAGTGTTTTGCATTGGCGTCACTGCACGTTTTTCCGCGCCAGCTTTCAGCGGCGTTTCTCTGCCTCTATTCAAAATCAATGGTTCCCTACGGGAGCCCATTGATTTGAATAGAAGTCGCACCAGAAGTCAGATTGGACTTGCGGTGCGACTTGTGTCATAAGGGGTGGGGCCGTCACCCCATGCCAATATAAAGTAACGCGCAGCATGGATTTGGCATTCAAGTGGAAGAGAGCGACGAGTCAATATCTCCAGAAGAGAGAGGGAGAAGACAGCGGAGGAGACAGTGGCAAAATAGCAGAAGACAGGAGACCCCTCAGAAGACAAAAACCCCGCAAAAGAGCAGAAGACAGGAGACCCAGGAGAAGACAGAAGACCCCTCAGAAGATAGAAACCCCACAAAAGAGCAGAAGAAAGAAGAGCCGGAGAGGGGAGAAGACGCCAGAGCTGATTAAATAAAATATTTTAGATGTGTAGTTTGTTTTTTTTTGGACACTTTTTTTTCAGGTGAATGGGTAGGGGTACAATGAACCCCATACTCATTCACATAGGGTGGGGGTCCGGGATCTGGGGGCCCCCTTGTTAAAGGGGCTTCCAGATTCCAATAAGCCCCCTCCGCAGACCCCGACAACCAACAGCTAGGGTTGTCGGGAAGAGGCTCTTGTCCTCATCAACATGGGACAAGGTACTTTGGGGTGGGGGCGCAGGGCCCCCCCTGCCCGAAAGCACCCATACTCCCCATATTAAGGGTATGTGGCCTGGTTTGGTCCGGGGGGGTTGCTCCCTTGTCCCCAACCCTTTCCTGGCCTGCCAGGCTGCATGCTCGGATAAGGGTTCCCCTTAAAATCTATACCAGACCGAAGGGTCTGGTACCTCTTGGGGGGAACCCCACGCAATTTTTTTTTTTCATTTTTGCAAGGGTTCCCCTTCAAGATCCTCTGCACACAAGTCGCACCGCAAGTCAGATCCCACTTCTGGTGCGACTTCTATTCAAATCAATGGGCTTCCATTGATTTTGAATAAAGGCAGAGAATTGCCTGATGGAGCTTAACGCTGTGTATACAGCATTAAGCAGCGTTTTTGAGCGTTTTGCCGGCTCAAAACAGCTCTAACGCTGCAGGTTCAGAATGTGCGGGTCCTGCGTTAGATTTACAGCTTAAGAACGCCGACGCCATCTACAGCTCAAAAATCTCAACGTGTATATGAGGTCATAGAATAACATGGTGGGGCGTTCTTACGCTGTAAAAACAGCTCAAAAATGTGGCGTCAATAACGCCCGTGTATATGAGGCCTTACACTTGCACACTTCGTACACTTGCACAAAGTTAGGGATTTTTAAGATTAGAGTCAAGTGTAAGGGTAACCAATTATACCAAGCAGGGGCTAATGATTATCAATATCATATGTAGGTTGAAACAAAGGCTTAAAACTGGGTGAGAAACAGCCAATCTCTGCTACTAAGGTGAGGTTGTGGAAAACAGTTTCATGTCACAGGTCATACACCATGGCAAGACTGAGCACAGCAACAAGACACAAGGTAGTTATACTGCACCAGCAAGGTCTCTCCTAGGAAAAAGATTTTAAAGTAGACTGGGGTTTCAAGATATGCTGTTCAAGCTGTTTTGAAGAAGCACATAGAAACGGGCAACGTTGAGGACCGTAGACACAGTGGTCGGCCTAGGAAACTTAAAGTGGTATTAAACCCACTTTTTTTTTCCACTTCTTTTATTGGTATATAAAAGGCAAGATTGACAATACAGAGTCAACAGAGATGTGTGTAACTTATACACTAGTAACATTACAAATACAACATAGTTGTTGGTTACAAGTATAGTGATAGAGATTGAATCAGGGTATGTGGGGCTAATTATGATGAATTCTCAACCCAGTGACACCTTGCAATTAGCAACTCTGAAGGAAGGAGACTGGCAAGCATTGTAGGTGGAGGTTCATGCCACATTATTTCTAGCCTGTATATGTCTTTGTTTCCGAAGTCTTATAGGGTCTCCATTGTTGTTAGCATAGTGTCCACTTTTTAATATTTTACCTACAGGTAAGCCTGTAATGAGGCTTGCCTGTAGGTACTGTAAATATCTCCTAAACTTGCACTGTTTAGGAGATATTCAGAGTGCATTCAGCCAGTGACGCAGGGTGTGTCGGATCTTCAGAGCCTGCACCGTGAATGGTGGAGTGACGTCATCGCGCCACCGACACTCATGTAGCCAGAGGCCGTGAACCCAGAAGGAAGACCAGGTGAAGATGGAAGCCCTCTGGAGGGCTTCGTTTTAAGGTAAGTCTCTCATAATGTGCTAGTATGTGATGCATACTAGCACATTATGACAATGACTTGCAGGGATTTTTTTTTTGTTATTTAACCACGATTTACTACCGCTTTACAGCAGATACATAATGCTTTATTCCCTCCAACATTGGACGATGTCCAGTAGTGCCATCAGCACAGAACTGGCAGAAACCAGTGGGACCCAGGTATATCCAACTACTTTCTGTAAAAGTCTGGCCAGAGGTGGTCTTCATGGAAGAATTGAGGCTAAAAAGCTATAAAAAATAAACTATTAACACTTCCATTTCTAAAAGTATTTTTCACACCTGCCTAAAACTTTGCACATTTGCAGATCAGTCATTAAGGGAGGCACATACTACTGCCTATGATTTGCATCTGAATATGGAGAGTGATTGATGATGGTGATTTTTAGCTATACGTTTGACTAAAAACTTTACTCTGGGTTTAATTCTCAGGGGTTAAGTGCTTGTTAATTTCAGGGGTAGAGGAATCCACTTTCTTCAAAATGGATTATTATTATTGTTTTAAACTTAATATTCAAACTACAAAAAAGTTTTCTTTTTTATACCTTTAGGCCTCATACACACGGACGTTTTTTGACGCCGGCGTTTTCTGGCGTCTTTTGCAGCTCTCCATGTTAGTCAATGGCCCCATAAAAACGTCGGCATTTTTGAGCTGTAGATGGCGTCGGCGTTAGTGAGCTGAAAGTAGAACCCACGGCCATCGCGTTCTGAGGCTGTAACGTTTTGGCATTTTTTGACGCCGACGCCACACTACGCCAACAAACGCCAACTAACGCTTACAAACGCCAACTAATACTGTACCGGCGTTTTCCGGCGTTTTTTGACGCCAATGTTTTTAGGTTGAAAAATAGCAGAGGGATGATTTTTTTAAAAAAGCGCCTATTGACGCCGACGCTCACTTACGCTCACTGACGTCGATGCATAACGCCGATTTTTTTCCTTGACGTCGGGCCCGACGTTTTGTTTATTTTTAAAGATACGCCCGTGTGTATGAGGCCTAAAATTTCTGTTTTTTCTTTAGATTGCATAGAAAGACAACATTACTAAACTAGAAAATGTAAAAATTGCTCTAGCTCAAAAAGGATGTACAGTATCTCACAAAAGTGAGTACACCCCTCACATTTTTGTAAATATTTTATTATAACTTTTTATGTGACAACACGGAATAAATGACACTTTGCTACAATGTAAAGTAGTGAGTGTACAGCTTGTATAACAGTGTAAATTTGCTGTCCCCTCAAAATAACTCAACACACAGCTATTAATGTCTAAACCGCTGGCAACAAAAGTGAGTACACCCCTAAGTGAAAATGTCCAAATTGGGTCCAATTAGCCACCCCCCCAGTGTCATGTGACTCGTTAGTGTTACAAGGTCTCAGGTGTGAATGAGGAGCAGGTGTGTTAAATTTGGTGTTATCATTCTTACTCTCTCATACTGGTCACTGGAAGTTCAACATGGCACCTCATGGCAAAGAACTCTGAGGATCTGGAAAAAAGAATTGTTGCTCTAGATAAAGATGGCCTAGGTTATAAGAAGATTGCCAAGACCCTGAAACTGAGCTGCAGCATGGTGGCCAAGACCATACAGCGGTTTAACAGGACAGGTTCCACTCAGAACAGGCCCCGCCATGGCCGACCAAAGAAGTTGAGTGCACATGCTCAGCATGATATCCATAGGTTGTCTTTGGGAAATAGATGTATGAGTGCTGCCTGCATTGCTGCAGAGGTTCAAGGGGGGTCAGTGCTCAGACCATATGCCACACACTGAAATTGGTCTGCATGACTGTCGTCCCAGATGGAAGCCTCTTCTAAAGATGATGCACAAGAAAGCCCACAAACAGTTTGCTGAAGACAAGCAGACTAAGGACATGGATTACTGGAACCATATTCTGTGGTCTGATGAGAGCAAGATAAACTTATTTGGTTCAGATGGTGTCAAGCATGTGTGGCGGCAACCAGGTGAGGACTACAAAGACAAATGTGTCTTGCCTACAGTCAAGCATGGTGGTGGGAGTGTCATGGTCTGGGGCTGATGAGTGCTGCCAGCACTGGGGAGCTACAGTTCATTGAGGGAACCATGAATGCCAACATGTACTGTGACATACTGAAGCAGAGCATGATCCCCTTCCTTCAGAGACTGGGCTGCAGGGCAGTATTCCAACATGATAATTACCCCAAACACATCTCCAAGACGACCAATGCCTTGCTAAAGAAGCTGAGGGTAAAGGTGATCGACTGGCCAAGCATGTCTCCAGACCTAAACCCTATTGAGCATCTGTGTGGCATCCTCAAATGCAGGGTGGAGAAGCGCAAGGTCTCTAACATCGACCAGCTCTGTGATGTCATCATGGAGGAGTGGAAGAGGACTCCAATGGCAACCTGTGAAGCTCTGGTGAACTCCATGCCCAGGAGAGTTAAGGCAGTGCTGGAAAATAATGGTGGCCACACAAAATATTGACACTTTGGGACCAATTTTGACATTTTCACTTAGAGGTGTACTCACTTTTGTTGCCAGCAGTGTAGACATTAATGGCTGTGCGTTGTGTTATTTTGAGGGGACAGCAAATTTACACTGCTATACAAGCTGAACACTCAGTACTTTACACTGTAGAAAAGTGTAATTTCTTCAGTGTTGTCACATGAAAAGATATAATAAAATATTTACAAAAATGTAAAGGGATAAAAAGAAAGACTGCGATAGGCACGTGGTCCCCATCTGACGCATTTCGTCCGCACAGACGTCTTCTGCGGACGAAACGAGTCGGGTGGGGACCACGTGCCTATCGCAGTCTTTCTTTTATGTATTTTATTTGCCGGCTTTTATTTTGTCTGTTCCTGTATCGGTGGAATAAACTGGTATGTTTTACTACACAATGTGGAGCGGTTTCTTTTCTTCACATGGTTCCCGGTGAGGTTTGATGTCGAGGGTAGCCTTGACTCCGGTGCTACCGAAGGGACCATCTAAAAGGAGAAGTTCACCAGCACCACCAACGAAGATCCTGCCATCACTGTTTGTGGAGTTTTCCACTACAAGCCTGTAAGGTCCACTGGCCGTACGGTCAAGTGTACCCAACCCATCTGATAAATGTCCACCTTTTTTTTCTTGGAGAAGAATTGTTGGTCTTTATTGTCATCATTAACCCTCTACATCGATCTTTGGATGATAACTCACCACGGATTCGATCTATGCACATTCCACCTGTCTTTGTGTTCAACTTTATTGTTTATTTGGGACATTTGTTTGGACTTTTTATGCACTGTTCACTTTAAGTCTTTAACCATCACAGGTTTATTTGGACTTTTTCACTTGAATCATTGACCATCATAGAGTCAACTTATTTGATATCCTGTTCACTTTAACCACTTCAGCCCCGGAAGGATTTCACACTTTAGGACCAGAGCACTTTTTGCGATTCGGCACTGCATCGCTTTAACTGACAATTGCGCGATCGTGCGACGTTGTACCCAAACAAAATTTGCGTCCTTATTTTCCCACAAATAGAGCTTT
>BLSH010184127.1:229857-244644 GCA_018402905.1 Glandirana rugosa
TTTATTCCTGCGTTTAAAACAAACCCATGTTGCAGCGTGCTAGCGCGTTAACAGTCAATTTCGCTACGTCACGGCTTAGCGTTTTTCACGAGACCAGGATTTCACACTTTAGGAAGGCCCCGACTTCACCAATTTCACTTGTCCTATAGTTTATTCAACTGAGATACTACCAGTTACTAAGTTCACTTTTTCAGGTTTATTTGGACACTACCAATTTCTGAATTTCACTTGTCACGTATTTTTCAGGTTTGTTTACAGGGTTTATTTGTTATTTCAACTTGTGTTTCTGTCCACCTTACACGTATCTAGCTTAGGCACCACTCAATAGTAGGTTTCTAGCTACATCCATTTGTTTGGACTTTTTATGCACTGTTCACTTTAAGTCTTTAACCATCACAGGTTTATTTGGACTTTTTCACTTGAATCATTGACCATCATAGAGTCAACTTATTTGATATCCTGTTCACTTTAACCACTTCAGCCCCGGAAGGATTTCACACTTTAGGACCAGAGCACTTTTTGCGATTCGGCACTGCATCGCTTTAACTGACAATTGCGCGATCGTGCGACGTTGTACCCAAACAAAATTTGCGTCCTTATTTTCCCACAAATAGAGCTTTCTTTTGGTGGTATTTGATCATCGCTGCATTATTTCTGATTGCCGCTATAAACAAAAGAAGAGCGACAATTTTGCAAAAAAACCCAAATTTCTTACTAAAATACAAATCCAAAAAAAAAATCCAAAAAAAATGTTTTTTCATCGGTTTTGGCCGATTTATATTCTTCCTCATATTTGTGATAAAAAAAATCGCAATCGGCGTTTATTGATTGGTTTGCGCAAAAGTGGCCGCATTTACGGATGATGAGAATTCATTTCTGGGTTTTTTTATTTTTTTAAATTTTTTACTAGTAATGGCGGCGATCTGCGATTTTTAGCAGTACTGCGATATTTCAGTGGACATGTCGGACCATTTTGACACTTTTTTGGGACCATTGGCATTTATACAGCGATCAGTGCTATAAAAATGCACTGATTACTGTGTAAATGCCATTGGCAGTGAAGGGGTTAACCTGCAGGGGGCGCTCTAAGGGTTAACTGTGTTCCCTGGGCGTGTTCTAACTGTGTGTGGGCTGCCCTAGCAGGGGGAGGGGAGTGATCACATCTTCCATGTAGAGGAAGGCTGTTATTACAGCCCTTCTCCCTCTCACAGAACGGAGGTCCATGTTTACTTACACGGGCCTCCGTTCTTTCAGTGCGGGGGGGGCATCGCGGGTCCCCCCCGAACACAGTGTGCGCACGCGCGCTCACAGTGCGCGATCTCACAGCCGCCGTCGTATGACGGCGGTTTGCGATATAGAGCCACTTTGTCACCGTCAACCTGCGGTTGACAGTCGGCAAGTGGTTAAGTTATTCACCATCACAGGTTATTTTGGACTGAATGTAGAGTCAACTTATGCACTGTTACTTTAATTTTGAGTATATGTATGTGATCACTACAGGTTCTATATATGCACTGTCACTTTAAATAATTGAGTGACCTTGTCAAATGAATCACTTCCTTTTTTTAGCGTAACACTTTTTGTTTACTAACTCATTATGCCTTTCTCTTGCAGTTTTTTTTTCTCCATGGGTTTACAACCACTTTAACCACTTCAATACTGGGCACTTTCACCCCCTTCCTTTCCAGACCAATGACAATTGCGTGGTCATGCAACACTGTACTCAAATTAAATTTTTATCATTTTGTTCACACAAGTAGAGATTTTTTTAGGGTATTTATGCACCACTCGTTTTTTTTTATTTTTTGCAAATTTAAGCGAAAAAAGAGCAAACATTTTGAAAAAAAAACAATATTTTCTACTTTCTATTTTAAAAGAAATCCAATAAAATCAAATTTTGTCATACATTTAGGTCAAAATGTATTCTTCTACATGTCTTTGGTAAAAAAAATCCTGATAAGTGTATTATAATAATTGGTTTGTGTGATCATGGACAGATGTACGCAGAGGATCACGGACATATGTGTGCAGATGACCATTGGGACAGATGATTTTACTGGGACATATGTGGGACAGGTGTTTTTACTGTGTGGGGACACTGTGGGGTGACACAGTGGGGTGACACTGGGCCGGTGAACAGTGTGTAAAAAACAGCTCATATACACTGATCACCGCCAGCTGCAGCGATCGGCTCTACCTCTCCTCACTGACAACTTCCAATTGAGGAGAGGGCGAGCCGACCACCTAGCAACCTGCTCTCTATTTACATCACATGATGGCTGTGATTGGACACAGCCATCATGTTATCAGGAGGGCCAATCACAGCACCCTCCTGCCGATCTGAGATGCACCATGTCTGGGTGACATGAGCGCATCAGGATTGAACTGTGGCGCGGACACAAGGCCGGTCCTACCATGAGTCCCAGTGGGTCCATTGGATCCAGGCAGTACTTTGAGAGGGGCAGCAAATTGAACAATGACTACCTCTCTTTCTCTTCTATTTATCCATCAAATTGACGACCAAGATTTTTTCCCAGCAGTTTCCTGTGTCATGATGACAACTGACCCCCGGGCTGCTCCACCTGCCCCTATACTACCCTAGCCTGCCCCAATACTGCCCTAGCCTCCCCTATTCTGCCCTAGCCCACCCCTATACTGCCCTAGCCTGTCTATATACTACCCTAGCCTGTCTATATACTTACCTAGCCTGCCCCAATACTGTCCTAGTTTTCCCTATACTGCCCTAGCCCGCCCCTATACTGCCCTAGCCTGTCTATATACTACCCTAGCCTGTCTATATACTTACCTAGCCTGCCCCAATACTGCCCTAGCCTGCCCCAATACTGCCCTAGCCTCCCCTATACTGCCCTAGCCCACCCCTTGGAATTGGACATAATGGTATGTCATATAGTTTTGCATATAGACAAGGCGCTGTTGCATGTAAATCTGTCTTCCTGATACATTTATTTGATAATTAACCTGATAATTTAAGTTTTAATTATCATGATATAATGATACTATCATGATATAAAATATTTTTTTTTTGGTGGGGTGGGGGGCAGAATGTCATTCTTGGAACCAGGCAGCACAATGTCTTGGGCCAGCCCTCTGCGGGCATGTGGCTGCACGATCCTGCTCCTTCTGAAAGACGTTCCTGAACGTCCACTCAGGAGGAGGAAGCGCCCACCCAGCCGTATATGTGCAGTGGCCAGGTGGGAAGTGACCAATTTTCAGCTTTCAGTGTTCTCACATTTTGAATGGCACTCAGTCATGCAACACTGTACCCATATGACATGTTTGTCCTTTTTTCACACAATTAGAGCTTTCTTTTGGTGGCATTTAATCACCACTGGGGTTTTTATTTTTTGTGGTATAAATAAAAAAAGACTAAAAATTTTGTAAAAAAAATAATTTTTTCTTCGTTTCTGTGCTAACATTTTGCAAATTAGTAATTTTTCTTTATAAATTTTGGCCAAAAAGAGTTTACAAGCTATGGTGCCAATCATTGAAATGTATCACACCTGATGTACTGATGGCCTATCTCCTTTCTTGAGACCCTAACATGCCAGGACAGTACAAATACCCCCCCCCCCCCCCAAATGACCCCTTTTTGAAAAGTAGACATTCCAAGGTACTTAGTAAGAGGCATGGCGAGTTTTTTCACATTGTCATTTTTTCCCACAATTCTTTGCAAAATGAAGATTTTTTTCACAAAATTGTCATATTAACGGGTTAATTCTCTCACAGGGCATATGCATCCCACAAATTACACCTCAAAACACATTCTACTACTCCCGAGTATGGCGATACCACATGTGTGAGACTTTTACACAGCCTGGCCACATAGAGAGGCCCAACATGCAGGAAGCACCGTCAGGCATTCTAGGTACATAAATTACACAATGACGTGGCACTGTAGAGCACTGATGGGGCACGGATGTGGCACTGATATGGCATGAATGTTGCACTGCTAGGCACTGATATGGCACTGCTGGGCACTAATATGGCATGGATTGGGGCACTGCGGGGCTCTGATATGGCACCGCTGGGCACTGCTATGGCACCGCTGGGCACTGATATGGCACTGCTGGGTACTGATATGGCACAGATTGTGACTCTGCTGGTCACTAATATGGCACCGCTGGGCACTGATATGGCACCACTGGGCACTGATATGGCACAGATTGTGGCACTGCTGGGCACTGATATGGCACCGATGGACAGTGATATGGCACCGCTGGGCACTGATATGGCATTGATTGGGCCACTGATATGGCACAGATTGGAGCACTAATATGGCATGGATTGGGGCACTGCTGGGCACTGATATGGCACCGCTGGGCATGGATATGGCACTGCTGAGCACTGATATGACACCGCTGGGCAAGGATTGGGGTACTGCTGGGCACTTCTGGGCACGGATTGTGGCACTTCTGGGCACAGATTGGGGCACGGATTGGAGCTGCACCTCTAGCAGCCTCAAGCTGCATCTTCTCCCTCTGCTGTTCATGGGACATAACGCCGGTTTGTTTACATTGATCACTCCGTCATTGGACAGAGCGATCAAGTGGTGAAGGGCCACTGTCATTGGCCCTTTACCGTGATCCGCCGGGTCCCGTGAACCCGGTGGGCATGGACAGCCCTGTGTGTGCACCCCAGGGGGCATACAGGGCGCGCGATTCTGGGAGGACATCACTGTACGTCCTCCCAGAATTAAGCAACCGCGATGTAGCCGTCATTTGGCTATGGCCCGGTCGTCAAGTGGTTAAGTATGTGTAACCTTTTATTTATCTATGATAATTTAGTTTAGCGTGAAGTACTTTTGTGAACAAAGATATTTTTCAGGATAATAAAATAAGAATACACCCTAGGACTGCCATAAAATGTATCCATACACAATATTTTACAATCACCTTAAGACACATCAGCCCTTCTGACAAAAAAGCTAGAGTGGCTAAATTGTCTGTACAGAACTGTTATGTCATAGGATTATCACACTAGAAAAGTAATTCTGGATAAATTTTTCTGGCAATTCACAGATTCTAATTCTTCTGTATACAGTATGTGCATGCTGCTTTGCCCTATCCAACCTTCACATTAGGGTTGCCACTAGGGTTGCCACATCATCCCTTTAATCCAGGACACATATGAATTGCACAGGTTCTGAGGCTAATTAAATGCAGAAAAGGCATCAAGTGAGTTTAATTACCACCTTAATCAACCACAGAACCTGTGTAATTCATATGTGTTCTGGATTAAAGGGATGAGGTGGCAACCCTAGTTGCCACCTCATCCCTTTAAACCCAAACACATATGAATTACACAGATTCTGAGACTAATTAAATGCAGATAAGGCACCAAGTGAGTTTAATTACCACCTTAATCAGCCTCAGAACCTGTGTAATTCATATGTGTTCGGGTTTAAAGTGATGAGGAGGCAACGCTACTTCACATACCTAGGACAAAACTGAGAAATGCAGTTCATCAGAATGAATTCCCAATCCACCCATTTTCCAAATGAGTTGGGTAACCTCTCGTATACAGGACTTTACCATAAACACTGAATAGCCTTGCATACTGTGTAAAACTTGGAGAGAGATATTTTCACAGACTTCTTATAGCTTCATTGTCTCCAAAACGTTTCCAATCAATCCAGTCCTATGGGTAGAAGAGAAATGTCTAATATATTCTTGCATTTCTCGTGTGTGAAGCAGTCAATGTTTCTTTAAGTCTTGTTCAGAATTTTTTTGGTGCGAAAAGAAGTAGTGTTGATGCCAGTCTAAATAAAAACTGATTTACATTCACTTATACAAACATTAGCATCCTTTGTCCCATCATTTAAATGAAGGATGGTAAAAAAAAGGAAACAGTTAGAGAACATTCAATGTGAAATCTTCAAGGTGTTTGAACGCAATGAGGGAGAAAAAGGAAGATGGGGCCGTTTCTCGGTTTCCTAACTATTCCACAGCCCAGTTGAACTTTGTGACAGGTCTCTGTCATTCAGCCACACTTGATTAACTTCTACTGACATTCAGCTGTCAGACAGAAACCCCTTTACCATGCCCCTAACATGCTCTACAGCTTCACCCAATTAACTTGCTTTCACTTGACACTGTAGCAGGAAAAAAGGCTTCATTATAGGTGGTAAAGGTGCTTGGTGTCTGCCTGCCCTCTTAATTGCTTGCGAGCAGCAAAATGCCTAACCCCGTGTGACAGCAAGACCTGGTGATCTCTGCTTTGCATAGCACACCTAAGCTGATGATTTTTCTGTAAGCTGTATATAAGTGTATGCAAGTTCTTCCTTATACAGATACATGTAAAAAGCAAGACCGCAATAGCTGGAAAGAAAAAACAAGCAGCTGCACAATAAGATGAAATCATACTCTGCAAAGAAAGTTTATAGCAAACACACAAATAAAAACAAAGTAAAAATAAATAGAACATATTAACCAATTATGCACAATGTACTAAACAATTATATATAATATATATTATATAACACCTTTAAAGTTGACCTTTTAACCCCAGAAACAAAATGTCACATTTTAATAGAGCTCTATACAAATATACAAATATTCATAAACATTTATTTTTTTCATCAAGGTACCAACTTACTCCCAAAGCAACATTTCAAGTTCTTCCCCTTTCCACATATCTTCAGGCACTGGTGACATTGCCTCCCGACTGCCTCCTGGGAAGGCTATGTCACCAGTGCCTTCCAGGGAGCTCTCACATGTAAAGTTCATTTTTTTTTTAACAGGCAGCAGCTCCTAGGTTTGCACAAGCACCTTGGGCGATTTCACATGGTTTGTGTTTGCTTATTCATACAATGAGAATGTCAGGAGATGCAATGAAATTTAAGCCTCATACACATGGTCCAATTGTCGTACGACCGCGCTTCTGATTTTTGTCAAAAGCGCATGTCTATGATTTTGTAAAGCATACTGACTATCCAAAAATTTTCGTTTGATCTGAACTCAACGTCAGAAGTGACGTAATGTTTTACAAATTTTTTGCATCTTTTTTTTCGTTTCTGAGCATGCGTAGTCTCGGTCGTACAAATTTTTTCGTACAAAAGCCACACTAACGGAACAAAAATCAGACGTTGCATTGTCACGCGAAAAAAAAAATCTAGCCTACACATCCAGCATTTGTCTGACGAAAAATCAAAATCCGCTGTCGAAAGGAGCATACTAACAGTAAGAATTTCGGGCGACAGACCGTCAAACGAACATTCCCGTCTGAAAATCAGATCGTGTGTATGAGGTTTTAGGCTATTAAAGCCATGCCAACAATCAAACAAACACAAACAACACCAAATCGAATTAACCACTTAAAGCGTTTGTTAACCCAAAAAAAAAAAAAAATAAATAAAGATCCCGTTCCCTTAAAGCAGTGCTTGCGCTGTGTCATTTGGCCCTCTGTATCACTTGTAATACCTGGCTGATCCTGCCAGCTTCTGCATTCCCCTCTCTGCGCAACTCCAAAAGAACATGGCTGCCAAGCAGTGATATCGGAGTCAGTGAGTGTCTCTGTCATACGCAGCCTGTTCTGTGTCTCCTGTCTGCTCTCTCCCCCCCTCCCCTCTCTGCCTCAGAGTCCTCAAGTCCCGCTGCTTAAATCATTGATTTTTTTGTACAGTCCGCTCTCTTTATTAATGTATTGTCCCCCCTATGACTGTCCTTTATAGAACCTTGTATACAGAACGCTGATTGATCGTCCGCTTGTCTCCTCTCTCTGCCTGACATATGCAGTGGGCAGGGCCGCCTCTCTCCTCCTCTGTCCTGACTGATGTCAGAGGGGAATCCCCAGCCCCGCCCACTGCATATGTCGGGCAGAGAGAGGAGACAAGCGGCCGATCAATCAGCGCAGATGAGCGCTCTGTATATAAGGTATACACAGTGTTTTTCTATAAAGGACAATCACAGGGGGATATTATAGCAATAAACAGAGCGGATTATATAAAGATGTAGTGGTGGGTTAACAACCACTTTAAGGACCGAGCCTCTTTTTGAGATTTGTTGTTTACAAGTTAAAATCATTTTTTTTGCTCAAAAATTACTTAGAATCCCCAAACATTATATTTTTTTCAGACACCCTAGAGAATAAAATGGTGGTCATTGCAATATTTTTCACACCGTATTTGTGCAGTGGTCTTACAAGTGCAATTTTTTTGGAAGAAATTCACTTTTTTAACCAATTCCCTACTGAGTCATATTAAAATGACGTCGGCAGGAACTGCTCCTCGGTCCGGGTCGGCATCATATGACGTCGGCCGCTTCTCGCCGCTACTGCGGGCCCCCAGGGGCCCGCAGAGCGGCGATCTTGGATCGTTCGTGTGCCGGGGGTCGTGCCTCCCCCCGATCGTGGTAAAGAGCCAATACATTTGGCTCTTTACCACGTGACTGGCTGTGTCCAATCACAGCCGGCCACTTTGTTGCTTCACATGCCTGCGGCTCGTGCACGTCCCCGGGGACGCGCAGCGCGGCGATCAGGGACGAGGCTTGTCCCTTGGACACAGCCCGTCCCCGATCAGGGTAAATGAGCCAATGAAATGGCTCTTTACCACATGACCAGCTGTGTCCAATCACAGCCGGTCATAAATGTAAACAGTTCGCAGGTAAGGCGCTGTTACCTGGCTCTTCTCCTCACACACCAATCCAGTGTAAGGAGAAGAGAGCAGAACTGTGAGTAACACAACTCAGCAACATTATTGTGCCCAGATTGTGCCCAGATTGTGCCCCACTCCCCCTGAAGAGTACCTGTCAGTCCATCAGTGTACCTGTCAGTCAGAGTACCTGTCAGAACATCAGAGTACCCTATCATCACATCAGAGTACCCTATCATCACATCAGAGTACCCTATCATCAAATCAGAGTACCCGTCATCCTATCAGAGTACCCGCCATACCATCAGAGTACCTGCCATACCATCAGAGTACCCACCATACCATCAGAGTACAGTATCATCACATCAGAGTACCTATCAGTCCATCTGAATACCCGCAATACCATAGGAGTACCTGTCAGTCCATCAGAATACCCGCCATACCATAGGAGTACCTGTCAGTCCATCAGAGTACCTGCCAATCCATCAGAGTACCTGCCAGTCCATCAGAGTACCTGCCAGTCCATCAGAGTACTTGACATACCATCAGAGTACCTGCCAGTCCATCAGAGTACCTGCCAGTCCATCAGAGTACTTGACATGCCATCAGAGTACCTGCCAGTCCATCAGAGTACCCGCCAGTCCATCAGAGTATCTGTCAGTCCATCAGAGTACCCGCCAGGCCATCAGAGTACCCTATCATCAAATCAGAGCACCTGCCATTCCATCAGAGTACCTGCCAGTCCATCAGAGTACCTGCCAGTCCATCAGAGTACCCGCCAGTCCATCAGAGTACCTGCCAGTCCATCAGAATACCCGCCAGTCCATCAGAGTACCTGCCAGCCCATCAGACTACCTGCCAGTCCATCAGAGTACCTGCCATACCATCAGAGTATCTGTCAGTCCATCAGAGTACCTGTCAGTTCATCAGAGTAACTGTCAGTCCATCAGAGTACCTGTCAGTCCATCAGAGTACCTACCAGTCCATCAGAGTACCCGACAGTCCATCAGAGTACCCGCCAGTCCATCAGAATACCCGCAAGTCCATCAGAGTACCTGCCAGCCCATCGGACTACCCGCCAGTCCATCAGACTACCTGCCAGTCCATCAGAGTACCTGCCATACCATCAGAGTATCTGTCAGTCCATCAGAGTACCTGTCAGTTCATCAGAGTAACAGCCAGTCCATCAGAGTACCTGCCAGTCCATCAGAGTACTTGACATACCATCAGAGTACCTGCCAGTCCATCAGAGTACCTGCCAGTCCATCAGAGTACCCGCCAGTCCATCAGAGTACCCGCCAGTCCATCAGAGTACCTCCCAGCCCATCGGACTACCCGCCAGTCCATCAGACTACCTGCCAGTCCATCAGAGTACCCGCCATACCATCAGAGTATCTGTCAGTCCATCAGAGTACCTGTCAGTTCATCAGAGTAACCGCCAGTCCATCAGAGTACCTGCCAGTCCATCAGAGTACCTGCCAGTCCATCAGAGTACTTGACGAGCAGTCCAGTGTAACCTTTCATACAGCCACCATTTCCAGAAGGTTATACACTGCAGAAGAAGCATACAAAATGCTACTCCTGACCGATGAGAGCAGCGGGAAGCTCTTATCGACCAGTGACAGTTCCGATTACGGTTCTGATTTGGAATACCAGCCCATCTAAGAAAGTGTGTCATCGTCTGAATTCGAGGAGGAAGTAATCCGTCGGAAAAGAAGACGGTTTGAAGACGAGGTAGCAACCAGCAGCGCCAGAGACTCTAATGGCCAATTGGCAAATGCCAACGGCGCTAGACCAGAAGAGAGGCCCAGAACAAGCACTGGAATCCCACATCAAAGAATTAGGGCCCAAACCCAGCTTCCAGATTCCTTGGCAAATCCAGAGTGGCTACCTTCTAGCACAGGGTCACTCACAATCCCCCCCTTTTAAAGCACAGCCAGGCGTGCAGGCCAACACGGAAGGTTTTTCCAAAATTTATTTTTTTAGCCTATTTTTTCCTAATGAGCTATTGCAAAGCATCATGGACCAGACAAACCTTTATGTCCAACAACACATTCGGAACAACCCCAACTCTTTCTATGCCCATCCTTTTGAATGGAGACCCCTAACCATGCAGGAACTTAAAATATTTTTTGGCCTTACCTTAAACATGGGGATAACAAAAAAAAATGAACTACACGCATATTGGTCGACCCACCCCATCCACCATATGCCAATTTTTTCATCTGTCATGACCAGGTCCCGTTATGACACGATAATGCGGTTCCTGCATTTCAGCAATAACTCGCAGTGCCTCCCCCCCAAATCATCCCGACTTTGATATATTGTTTAAAATTCGCTGATTTTGCTGAACTCTACATCCCTAAACAAAATATTTCTGTGGACGAATCCCTGGTCCATTTCACAGGCCACCTGGGTATGAAGCAGTACATCCCCAGTAAGAGGGCCAGGTATGGAGTAAAGCTCAACAAGCTGTGTGAAAGTTCCACGGGATATGTGCATGCCTATCGTATATATGAAGGCAAAGACTCCCATCTCCAGCCCCCTGATTGTCCATCGTACCTGGGAATAAGCGGGAAGATTTACTGGGAATTGGCTTACCCACTCTTCAAGAAGGGATATCATATTTACATGGACAACTATTACACAAGTGTGCCCCTTTTCCGCCACCTATATCGGGAGGATACTTTGGCCTGCGGTACTGCAAGAAAGAACAGAAAGGGCTTCCCACAGAGTCTAATCACCACACATTTGCAAAGGTGGGAATCAGCAAGCCTCAGGAACGAGGAAGTATTGGCTGTGAAGTGGAGGGATAAAAAAGACGTGTACATCATGTCCACAATCCACGATGCCACCTCAGTGGAACTTCTAAGAAGACAGGGTCCCGTTGAAAAACCAAATTGTATCCACGAGTATAATAAATTAATGGGGGGGGGGGGTGGATTTAAATGACCAGATGTTGCAGCCCTATCTACCAACTAGAAAATCCCTCTTCTGGTACAAAAAAGTTGCGGTTTACATTTTTCACATGGTCATGTACAATGCTTACGTCACCTACTGGAAATCAACAGAACGACCCAACCCCTTCCTGAATTTCATTCAAGACATCATTACTGCCCTGATATATCCACAAGGATCCCCCCCAGAAATCCGCACCGATTGTCTCAGCAGACTGCATGAGCGCCATTTTCCTGAACATATTCCCCCATCAACAACCGGAAGAAGACGCCAAAAAAGATGTTGGGTGTGCAGCAAAAGAGGAGTTAGGAAAGACACCAGTTTCTATTGTCCCCAATGTCCCTCCAATCCTGGCCTTTGTATTGGACAATGCTTCATACGCTATCATACACATGTAAATTATTAGTATTTCAATAATATTTCAAATGCCATTTCCCAATTTTCAATTCCTGTGCTGATTATTTCCCTGGACCAACCATACCACTGCCTTCCATGTGAACTGACCCTGGCCTGTTTATGGACTATGCCTCTGCCTGCTGTCTGCATTGTTTATCTGCCATATTTCTGCCTTTCAAGTGAACTGACCCTGGATTGTATCGACTATGCCTCTGCCTACCGTCTATTTCTGCCTTTTACCTGCACTGACCTCGGCCTGTTGACCATGTTTTTGCCTGCCCCTTGGACTGATCTTTCACCTGCTACACAGGGGTCTTACATATGTGAGGGGCTCCAGAATGATGTTCTGATTTGAGAAAAACAGTTATTGGTTTTCTCTTTGTTTTCTAATTCCCAGAACAGGGTCTAGTGTCCAAAGGCTTCAAAACGATTTGGATGGGAGAAGCCTCTACCCCTGCCCCCATTCTTTCTTGACCGAGGCCCTAAGCTTGATGGTTCTGCCTGCTGCCTGGACAGATACTTTGGCTGTACTGAAAATATCTCTGCCTGCAATGACCCAGGACTTTTTATGGACCATGTGCCTGCTGTCTGGGCCCAATGCTTTCGGCTGTACTCTGCCTGCTGTATCTCTGCCTGCTGCCTGTGCTATGGACAGTATTCCTGCCTGCTGCATGGGCGAACATTTTGCTGCTGCTGACCACATCCCTGCCTGCTACCTGGACCAATGCTTTGACTGTGCTGCCAATATCTCTACTGGCTACTATGGACAGTATTCCTGAGGCTGCCTGTTTTGCTGTGCTTGTCCACGTTCCTGTCTGCTGCCTGGACCGATGCTGTCCTCTGTTGACCACTGCACTACTAAAACCGCAGGTAATCTTTTCTTACCCTTTGCTCAGCAGAATGTATTTTGGTTTGTAATTTGTATGTACTGTACATGCTATGTGTTAGAAATATGAAGGGCCTTCAACAATGTGATAGGTTGGCAGGAATTTATGTGTGTGATTTATGTCCCTAGAACAGTGTAAAAGTCTCACACATGTGGCATCTCCATACTCAGGAGGAGTAGCAGAATGTATTTTGGGGTGTCATTTTTGCTATGTACATGCTATGTGTTGGAAATATCATATAAATGGACAACTTTGTGTAAAAAAAATGCGTTTTCATTTTTTTTCCACATTTTCCAAAAACTTCTGAAAAAAAATGACAAGTTCAAAAGACTCATTATGCCTCATAGATTATACATTGGGGTGTTAGCTTTCCAAAATGGGGTCATTTTGTGGGCAATTCCATTGTCTTGGTGCTCCAGGGCCTTCAAAAGTGTAATAGGTGGTTGAGAAATGAGATGTGTAATTTATGCTCGTAGAACGCTTAAAGGTACTACTTCATTGTTAAGCCTCGGTATGTGGCCAGACTGTGTAAAAGTCTGACACATGTGGTATCGCCATACTCAGGAGGAGTAGCAGAATGTATTTTGGGGTGACATTTTTGCTATGTACATGCTATGTGTTGGAAATATATTATAAATGGACAACTTTGTGTAAAAAAAATGCGTTTTCATTTTTTTTCTACATTTTCCAAAATCTTTTGGAAAAAAATGAACCGTTCAAAAGACTCATTATGCCTCATAGATTATACGTTGGGGTGTTAGCTTTCCAAAATGGGGTCATTTTGTGTGCAATTCCATTGTCCTGGTGCTCCGGGGCCTTCAAAAGTTTAATAGGTGGTTGAGAAATGAGATGTGTAATTTATGCTCGTAGAACGCTTAAAGGTGCTACTTCAATGTTGAGCCTCGGTATGTGGCCAGACTGTGTAAAAGTCTCACACATGTGGTATCGCCATACTCAGGAGGAGTAGCAGAATGTATTTTAGGGTGCCATTTTTGCTATGTACATGCTATGTGTTGGAAATATCTTATAAATGGACAACGTTGTGTAAAAAAAAAATGCGTTTTCATTTTTTTTCCACATTTTCCAAAAACTTCTGGAAAAAAATGAACCGTTCAAAAAACTCATTATGCTTCATAGATTATATGTTGGGGTGTTAGCTTTCCGAAATGGGGTCATTTTGTGGGCAATTCCATTGTCCCGGTGCTCCAGGGCCTTCAAAATTGTAATAGGTGGTTGAGAAATGAGATGTGTAATTTATGCTCATAGAGCGCCAAAAGGTGCTACTTCAATGTTAAGCCTCGGTATGTGGCCAGACTGTGTAAAAGTCTCACACATGTGGTATCGCCATACTCAGGAGGAGTAGCAGAATGTATTTTGGGGTGTCATTGCAAGTATGTATATGCGGTGTGTGAGAAATAACTTGTTGTCTTGACAATTTTTACAAAGAATTGTGGGAAAAATTACAACTTCAAAAAATTCACCATGCCTCTTACTAAATACCTTGCGATCAGGGCCGGCCCTACCATGGGACCGACTGGGACCATGGGTCCCAGGCGGCACTTTAAGAGGAGCGGCAGTGCTCATTGCTCCCATCCGTCCAAGAAGACTGTGGCGACAGACTACTACCCCCTGCCTGTACCTACCTCCCCTACTACCCCCTGCCTTTATCTACCACCCCCCACTACCCCCTGCCTTTACCTACCTCCCCCCACTACCCCCTGCCTGTACCTACCTCCCCCCACTACCCCCTGCATTTACCTACCTCCCCCTACTACCCCCTGCCTTTATCTAACACCCTCCACTACCCCCTGCCTGTACCTACCTCCCCCCACTGCCCCCTGCCTATATCTACCTCCCCCCACTACCCCTACCTGTATCTAACAACCCCCCACTTCCCCTGCTTGTACCTACCTCTCCCCACTACCCCCTGCCTGTACC
>BLSH010184127.1:245774-263223 GCA_018402905.1 Glandirana rugosa
GATTTTCGGGGGGTGTAGGTAACAAAATATAGTACTCTTAATTTTGATTTTAATGTAAATAGTCTATCAGTCTAAATGTACGTTGTCACGACCACCACCACCCAAGTCAGTCTCCGCCGTCACCAATCCCCAAGTCTGTGTCCGTCCCCACCACCACCTTCCTGTGTCTAAAACCCCCACACCTCCCCTGCCTGGGTGTAATCACACCCCCACCATATCTGCCTGTGTCTAATCACACCCCCCACCACATCTGCCTGTGTCTAATCACACCTCCCCACCACCCCTGCCTGGGTCTAATCACACCCCACCACCACCCCTGCCTGTGTCTGAACCCCTAACCACTGCCGCCTCTGACTGAACCCACCACCACCAGCACTGTTGCATGTAAATCTGACTATCTGATAAATGTAATTTTAGTTTTAATTCTCATGATATAAAACAATGGATGTGGGGGGCTTTTAGTGGACGGGTTTTTTTTTTTTATTGGAGGGGGGCAGCATTTAATTCTTGGACCCAGGCAGCACAATGTCTTGGGACAGCCCTGCTTGCGATGTCTACTTTCCAAAAAGGGGTCATTTGGGGGGTATTTGTACTTTACTGGCTTGTTAGTGTCTCACAAAATGATATAGGCCGTCAGTACATCAGGTGTGATCAATTTGCAACGATTTGCACCCTAGCTTGTAGACTCTATAACTTTCACAGAGACCAAATAATATCCACTAATTTGGGTTCTTTTTACCAAAGATAGGTAGCAGTATAAATTTTGGCCCAAATTTATGAAGAAAATTATTTTTTTGCAAAATTGTTAAATAGAAACTAAAAAAAAGTGTTTTTTTTTCAAAATTTTGGCTCTTTTTTTGCTTATATTGCAAAAAATAAAAAACTCAGCGGCGATTAAATATCACCAAAAGAAAGCTCTATTTGTGAGAAAAAAAATGATAAAAATTTTGTTTGGGTACAGTGTAACATGAGAGAGTAATTGAGATTCAAAGTGTGAGAGCGCTGAAAATTGGTCTGGGCAGGAAGGGGGGTATAAACGTCCGGTATTGAAGTGGTTAAATTAAAAACATAAGAAAACAGTAAAGTTAGCCCAGTTTTTTCTACATAATGAAAGATAATGTTACGCCAAGTAAATTGATACCCAACATGTCAAGCTTCAAAATTGCGCCCGCTCATGGAATGGCAACAAACTTTGGCACTTAAAAATCTCCATCTCCACAGGTTACCAGTTTTGAGTTACAGAGGAAGTCTAGTGCTAGAATTATTGCTCTCGCTCTAACTATCGCGACAATACCTGAAATGTGTGGTTTGAACACCACTTTCATATGTGGGTGCGACTTACGTATGCATTCGCTTCTGCGTGCAAGCTCGGTGGGACGGTGGCGCTTTCATTTTTTTTTTCTTATTTATTTTACTTTTTATTTTGTGTTTTTACACTGTCCATTTAAAAAAAATTGGATCACTTTTATTCCTATACAAGAAATGTAAACATCCCTTGTAATAGAAAAAAAACATGACAGGACCTTTTTAATGTGGGATCAAAAATACCTCAGATCTCACATTTACACTTAGATGCAATTAAAAAAAAAATGTCTTTTATAAAAAAAAAACTTCTCCTTTAAGACCATTCGGCAGAAGTGACATTTGGCGTCGCTTCCGTCATCCAATGGTATGGAGTCAGTGGGGGCCATCATTCCCACACTCAAATCCAGGACTGTGAGGGAGAAGGATCAGATCGTCTCTGCCGCTACCGATGGCTCCGGTAAGCGTTGGAGAGTGCCGATAAAAGTGATCTCGTGGCGAATCTGCCACAGAGACCACTTATACCAGGGTTACGGCAGCTATCTGCTGCCATAACAACGATATTCCACGTCAAATTACTGATGTAAATGGAGGCTGACCCATAAGTGGTTAAATGCATGAATGAGATCTAGTACAGGCTTTATCAGTAAGGTGGCCCAGAGAACAGCAAAGCCAGCCAGTGCAAAGATTTAATTGGTGCTGTGTGGGCCTTTCAGCATGGGGTAGATGGAGACACAGGATTTTGGAAATTATACATAAATGAGGCAGATAAATATTTATGTGTTTACTTACTTTCATGAGAAAGTTTATAGATGCTGGCAGTAAATTAAAAGGGTATGAGGGAGTCCACTTTAATATACACTGATCCGCCATAACTTTTTGGTCACCCACCTAATATTTAGTAGGTGCCCTTTTGGCACCAAAACAGCCCTAACCCATTGAGGCATTGATGCCACTAGGCCTAGCATTTTGTTCACTGTGTCTGTTTACATTTAGCAAATAAAGTTCTAATAGAGGAGTATACCGACTTGCTAGCATTTTTCACTATGGGCTGACAGTATTGGGGACAGAACATTGCAGCCTGTGCACTGGTCTCCAGCACAGAATCTTGGAGAGAACAGTAGAGTTGGGGTATGATATATGTTTTCACTAGGCCTCTGAGGGTATGTTGTAGTATCTGGCACCAAGCCATCGGTAGCAAATCATTTAGGTCCTGTACGTTGTGAGGTAGGGCCTCCATAGACAGGGCTTGTTTTGCATCACATCCCACAAATTATTGATAGATTGAGATCTGGAGAATTTGTAGGCCAAGTCAGCACCTGAAACTCGTGTTCCTCAAACCATTCTTGAACCATTTTTGCACTATGTCAGGGCACATTATCCTGCTGAAAGAGGCCACTTCCATCAGCGAATATCGTTTCCATGAAGGGGTGTACTTGGTCAGCAACAATGTTTAGGTAGGTGGTACATGTCAACTAACATCCACATGACACGCTATTTCCAACAGTTTGCCATCTTCCCATACTGCATCCTGGTGCCTTCTCTTCCCTAGGTAAGCGACACACACACACACTTGGCTATCCATGTAGTGTAAAAGAAAATGTGATTCATCAGACTAGGTTACCTTGTTTCATTGCTCTATAGTCCAGTTCTGATTCTCACATGACCATTGTTGTTCTACATGCTTTGGCTGTAGACGTGGGTGAACATGAACACTCTGACTGGTCTGAGCAGCTTTGAACAAATTCCCTATCTGTAGGTGTAGGCCATTTACGTACCTCACAAAGCCTGGCTGAAAAACTCTCACAGATGGCATCATCCTGTCCAGACTTTTTGCTAGGACATTGAGAAGACATATCCAACCGATTCAAACCCCTTCTTATGCACTCTATCCCCTGTCTAAGTAGCTCTGAGCTCAGGAATGTTGCACAGAGAAAATAATGAGTCACACATGTCCAGGGGTTTGAGAGGTGGGTGTGAACAGTAATGGCTGGGCGTGTCCTAGCAACGTTCTAACAACAAGGCAAGACCGGATGATGCCATTTCTGGGAATTATTTTTCCAGGCTTCAGGAGGTATAACAATGGCCTACTACAGCTATAGCAAGGGCATTAATCAACTTTAGTCAAAGCGCCCAATTTGTTTTTATCTATAGGTACCCTTTATCTGTGTAGCCATTTTTTTAGTAAAGGTGAACTAACCCTTTAAGGTGAAAATTACCTGGTTTAAAATGTTTCAAAGGCATCAATAGTGTGTAAATGCAGCCATCTTGCAGAGCCTGCAAGTCCCTCTGTTCATATACAATCGATATAGTGCTCAGCCCTTCTAGATAGCTATTGCAGTCAAAACAATAGTGTTCGTACAAATATGTATATTCAATAAGTGATGAAAGAGTTCATGACAGTCTATAACCCCTAAGGGTGGCTGGATAGGACCAAAATCTTCGAACAAAACGTTGTAAACGTTGTAAAATTTTGGATTAACAATCAGTTTGATTGTGGTTTAGCTGCTCGCCTGACATTCTTAACATACCCCTTTTTCTCTGGCCCTAGCGTGATATCATCTACACTACAAGTCCCTCTGTTCGTCTTTCGAATCATCCCTATATCTCTGTGGAGACCACTGGATACTAACCGAGATTAAGCCACACTATTCTGGTCCTGAGCCCCTATCTATACATTCAACTATCAAATGCCATAACCACATTGTACGATAGAGGGTCTTTGATCAGAAAGTTGAATGACAGGGGAAGCTTGTGGTGGCTACACCTTAGCACTGTTGGAAGTATTTATGTTAGAAATAGTTTTGGCTGTGTTAGGTAAACTTTACAGTCCAGACAGATCCCCACTTGCTCATAAACAATTGTAAAGACCAGTACGCATCATATGGTTTTTTTTTTCATTCAACCCAGCGGGCTAAATGAAAAAAAAAATAGAGAGCTCGGAAGGAGATCCTGTACTAACAATCTGATGTTAGTACAGCAATCTCCCCTGCTGAGCTATTGTGTTCTGACAGGGGGAGAGTGTTGATTGGATGCCGATCGACAGAACCTTTTTGGTCATGCACCTTTGACAGAAGCCGGACCGACTGCCATACGGTGATATTGGACCCATGTGTACGGGGCTTTAGGTTCATAACAAAATCGCACACATCCATTTCTTCAATAGAAGTAAAAAAGGAAAGTCCCACAGGTGTGCAAAGTCCACAATGACAAAGAAGTTATATCTTGTTTTAAAAGAAAAAAAATAGTCTCTAATATTTGAAGTATGCAGTTATATAACTTATTGCTGTTTTTGTTTTTAAAAATGTGGCATTTATTCAGGGTGTTTCCTACCCTACTGTTTCAATTCACAAACCTATTTTAAACTGTAAGATATACTTGAAAAGGTAATTTTGGAACAAAATTGTGTTTTGAAAAGTGTTTTAACAATTAAAGCTATATATATATTGTAGTATAACTATATGAGTATAGTTCAAGTAAAGCCACACATGTAAACTGTTAGCAAAAAACAATTCATCAAAAATAAATAAAAACTTGCCAGCTCTTCTCTGCACAACATTCATAAAAAGGAAAACCTATATACACAAAAAAACGGTACATTAATGGAATATAACATCCTATCACAACATAGGAGAGTAAAAAGAAAATAAACAGTAGCCATAATCTGCAAAATCTTCCTAAACCTAATGTTTGATTCATTTAAATGATATGGCTTTCAAGGAAACAGCTTGTGCTTGAAAGTACTAGAAGAAAAGTACTGTTCAAAGATTTATTTTTCATTCTCATTGCCTGTACTGGTCCTATCAGACACTTACTGCCTACAAGTGGATCCTCCCTTATGAAGTCACAGGCAAGTACATAGCTTTGACATATTGACAAAATAATGGCATTGGACCAGCTAATTCTGGTTTTGTCTTGACTGGTCTCATCTTGTCCTTCTGGCCTGTAAGTTTGACCAGTTCTACCTACTTTTACTGTTTATTCTGTCCCCCAGTTTTACTCCCCATATTTGACATCTGTTGTTCTAGTCCATAATTTCATAATGGATAGTTGATTGGAAAACAGGGATTACCACCTTTTGCAGATTGCAGAATATTTTTTTACACAATCAGAAAACAATTATGGGAAAATAGTTTAGCGGTTTATAAATGATATGTAAGTCAGTTCAAACACGGAGCAAACAGAAATCAAATTTTTCTTACAGCCAACTCAAAGACCTTAGCAATGTAATCTCTGTAATTTGATCTTCAGTACTGTCAACCTTATATGTAATGGTCTGACCCCTTGAGCCTATCCCTTAAGTTCCCTAGCACTCATTTCATCATTTTAATTTTAAACTTTAGCAAGCTATTATTTCTTGTTCAATAGATATCTTCTCTTCTGCCTTTAATGTCAGATTAATTATTTGCATTTGCAAGAACTCCTGTTTCAGAATTACTCTGCCTCCCCTTTAAAATAAATAAACACTGTACTGAATTCAACATCTGTATGCATATTACACCAAGATTCACTCTGACTCACCTTTTCCTGAAAAGCTATCCTCTCTTCCATCATATGCTGTTTATAGTTTACTCTCTGCCACGTTGCCTGGGGGTTTACTGATAAAGTAAGTTGCTCCCAACGATGTCACTGATGAGTGATCTATAATCAGTGGCCACCCTTAGATATGTCATCTCATTAAAAAATAGTCAAACAGGAAATCATGTGCAAATCTATACAATATTCAAGCATGATCAAGAGTTTCTGTTGTTGTTTATCCAAATATTGTATTGCGGAATAAGTGTGATCTAAGAGACTAGGCATAAGCATACTAGGCAGAAGTCCAGAGTGCCACCAGCTTGAGGGTAGCAAGCGGACAAGGAAAACTTTTCCTGTGTTGTAGCTTCCTATTAGGGATGGGCTGTGTGTCGAACATAAGTTCAACTCAAACATCAGCAGTCCGTGTGTTTGGTGAACACACGAAAAAAACTGGCTGCTCAGCAGGAAGTTCGCCCGCTAATGAGCGCCCCATAATGTACTGCGCATTGATTGTTTATGATTGGCCAAAGCATGCACCTGACCTGTGTGCTTTGGCCAATCATAGCACAATGTACTGTGAGAGCCATGATTGGCCAAAGGCAGAGTGCCTTTGGCCAATCATGGCTCAGGGGCTAAGTCCACGCCCCACACTATATAAGGCTGCTTACATGGTGGCTGTGTATAGTGTGTGATAATGGAGATTAGGCAGGTAGTTAGTGGATAGTGTGTTCAGTCAGTTTAGTGCAGTCAGTGTAGTGTAGTGGTGTGGGAATAACGGTGTAATGGTGTTACTGAAGTGTTGGTGTGTCTCTGCCATTTCATTGACAATATTTTTTCTTTTTGCAACATCAGGTTCTGTTGCTGAATTATTAGTACTCCCCCTTCTGTGTCGCAGGTGTTATTCCTTCTGTATCAGCACAGCAGTGGTATCCTTTTTTTTTTTTCTTGATTTTTTTGGTGCATTAGCATTAATAATATTTAGGGCATAATTGCTATCCCCCTTCTGCATTGCAGGCATTCCTCTTTCTGCATCAGCTGTAGTTTCCTTTTTTTTCCACAGTTGCTGCACCCTTAATTTTTTTATAAAAAAAAAAAAAACTATAATAAAATGGTTTATAGTGCACCAAACACAAATGTATTGCACCCAAGCACCATATTCCCATCCCACACTCTATGATAAAAAGTTATAAAAATCCCCCCCAAAAAATAAAAAACCACAATAAAACAGAATGAAATTTGATCTGTAATATATGCTCCTAGAACGCCTGATGGTGCTCCCTGCATGTTGGGCCTCTCTATGTGGCTAGGCTAGAAAAAAGTCTCACATATGTGGAATTGCCATACTCAGGAGGAGTAGCAGAATGTATTTGGGGTGTAATTGGAAGTATGCATATGTTGTTTGTGAGAAATAACAAAATTTTGTGTAAAAAAAAAATAGTTCTTCATTTTCCCAAAAATTGTGGGAAAAAATTACATCTTCAAAAAACTCACCATTAGAGTTGATCGAATCCCTGGAAGTCCGGGTTCGGCAGGTTCAGCCGAACTTACGGACAAAGTCCAGGTTCGGGTCCGGACTTGACCCGAACTTTGACCTGAACCCCGAACCCCATAGAAATCAATAGAACTTGGAGGTGATTTTAGATTCTTAAATCATCTCCAAGTTGTACAGGGAAAGGCTCCAGCTGTTGCTTTAAGGGAAAGATTATTGTTCTAAAATCATCTCCAAGTTGTATAGGAAAAGTCTATTGCAGCCGCATAGAGCCATATTATTGTTCTAAAATCATCTCCAACTTGTATAGGAAAAGTCTATTGCAGACGCATAGAGCCATATTATTGTTCTAAAATCATCTCCAACTTGTATAGGAAAAGTCTATTGCAGCCGTATAGAGCCATATTATTGTTCTAAAATTTAGAACAATAATATGGCTCTCCCCGCCCCTTGCCTGTATAAGAACAGGCAAAGCAGAGATAAGGCAGACGGCCGGTGGCCTCCCAAGAGGCGAAAGTGTTTTGATTTTTGTTCTATTATTTTTCAGGTCGGAGGGCGTCGTGATTGACGGTGGATTTACATCAAGGGACACTATTTTTTTGTTTTTTTTAAATAAAGGACTTGTCAAAAACTGTCTCCTGTGAATGGGTAGGGGTACGATGTACTCGATACCCATTCACATAGGGGGGTCAGGATCTGGGGGTCCCCTTGTTAAAGGGGGCTTCCAGATTCCAATAAGCCCCCCATCCGCAGACCCCAACAACCACAGACCAGGGTTGTCGGGAAGATGCCCTTGAACCCATCAATTTGGTGACAAGGTGCTTTAGGGTGGTGGGGGCACAGAGCATGCCCCCCCTTTTCCTGACCTGCCAGGCTGCATGCTCAGATAAGGGCATGGATATCGGGGGGGCCCTTTGCCATTTTCTTTTTAAATTTTGGTATGGGGTTCTCCTTAACCGCTTGCCGACCGCTGGTCGGCAATTGACGGCGACAGAATGGCTCTGTAACGCAAATCGCCGTCATACGACGGCGGGCGCGATACAGAGCCACTGTGAGCGCGCGCGCGCCGCCGGAGGCGTGCGCGCGCGCTCACTGTGTTCGGGGGGGGCCAGGGAGCGGGTGCGGCGGCTTCGATTGCCGCCGGCCACCCGCGATGCCCCCCCCGGAGTGAAGGAGCGGAGGTCCGTGTAAGTAAACACGGACCTCCGCTCTGTGTGAGGGGGAAGGGCTGTGATCACAGCCTTCCCGTACATGAAGGCTGTGACCACTTCCCTTCCCCAGCTAGGCAAGCCCCCCTACAGTTAGAACACGCCCAGGGAACATACTTAACCCTTAGCGCGCCCCCTGCAGGTTAACCCCTTCACTGCCAATGGCATTTACACAGTAATCAGTGCATTTTTATAGCACTGATCGCTGTATAAATGCCAATGGTCCCAAAAAAGTGTCAAAATGGTCCCCCATGTCCGCTGAAATATTGCAGTACCGCAAAAAATCGCAGATCGCCGCCATTTTTAGTAAAAAATAAAAAAAAATTAAAAACCCCAAAAATGAATTCTCATCATCCGTAAACGCGACCACTTTTGCGCAAACCAATCAATAAACGCCGATTGTGATTTTTTTTATTGCAAATATGAGGAAGAATATAAATCGCCCAAAAACGGTGAAAAAAAATGTTTTTTTATATTTTTTTTTTTGGATTTGTATTTTAGGAAAAAGTAAGAAATTTGGGGTTTTTTGCAAAATTGTCGCTCTTCTTTTGTTTATAGCGGCGATCAGAAATGATGCAGCAGTGATCAAATACCACCAAAAGAAAGCTCTATTTGTGGGAAAAAAAGGACGCAAATTTCGTTTGGGTACAACGTCGCACGACCGCGCAATTGTCAGTTAAAGCGACGCAGCGCCAAATCGCAAAAAGGGCTCCGGTCCTAAAGCTGGAAATCCTTCCGGTCCTTAAGTGGTTAAATTCCATACCAGACCGTAAGGCCTGGTATATACTGGGGGGGACCCTACGTCATTTTTTTTCTTTTTCTTTAATCTGTATTGCTGGGAGTCGGCAATACATTGCAAATGTCATTATTGCTGCAACAGGCTTTACACATTGTACAGATGTGCAGTAGGGAGCAAGGAGGACAGTGTGAATACATCAGCACAACCAGGGATTGAAACAAGGGGAGAGACTGCCACATATAGCAAGCCTTTCAGGAAGACAGCATTGTGCTTAACCTTTCCTTTCCCTTTCCCTGGGAGATCTTCCTCGAGCAGCCAGGTGGGTTGGTCAAGAAACAGCCAGGTGACAGTATAGCTAGGATCAGCATTATCAGTGGAGTGGGAGATACTCCTAGATGTTGCTTACTACACAATGTGCTATTTTCTAAGGGACTGAGAGCTCCTAGTCCTTAAGGGACTTCTGCACCTCATCTTAAAGACTGTCAGTGTTCGGAAAGGAAGACAGTTCAGGATCATGTATATATAGAGGATGTTTTCCCTGGTTATTGCCTCAGTCAAGCTGAGCATCCCATAATTCCAATTTTCCATCCAAGTTATTACCCCTAATAAAATAACAAAAACCAAGCTCAAAGACTGTTCCTTGTGTATGGAGAAAGTGTGGAAAATGACTGTTGCCTGGCTGTGCAGGAGTGGGAAAACCAGCCATCTACAACCCCTGCGGGGGTAGTGCTACATGTGTATCATAGGAATATATATATATATATATATATATATATATATATATATATATATATAGGGTTCAAATATAATCCTCAATATAATGGGCATGTTGAGCTGTTCTAGAGGTCTGCACTCAGAGAGGCCTGTTTGTCTCTTACATTAGTACAGGCATAGGTGTACCCATTCATTTAGAAAGGTGGCACTATTCTGTGTTTCTGCATGTAAGGGACAGGATGGCCTGGAATATGTATATGGATCACAGGACCATTTGGCTCCTGAGTAAATGTATGACAGGTATGCAACAAACACTATAAGGCATCCATTTACAAACATACCCCATGTAATGGCATGGATAAGGCATAGCATAAATAGTACATAACTTGCCAAACATTGCTCAATATAGTAGGTGATAGGCAATATACATTTGTCATGCTAGTAATTCATAAGCTGCGATAATACACAGCCTAACATCAACTCAATTACAGAAATATATGTACAGTTTATATAAGATATTAGTGCAATGGCATATACTGTAATTGTGTAAAAAAAAACACTCCTGCGCTGCTATTGTCCTAAAAATTATCCATCCATACATACAGTATTTTAAAGACATAAATGAGACAAACCCATTATATTATAAAGTTCCATACACTTAATGTCAATGATCTCAAACATTTCTTCCGACAGCTATGGGAACACCATACTGTATTCCACCCTGACAACAACAAGGAACCTTTGCAAATGGACCAGTCTGGTTAACATCTGGCTGTCAGCTACACCAGGTGGTAGAAAAAGGCAACTAGCATGTGCAAGGGTTACAGAGGGTCTATAATCCAGACAACAAGTATGGTCTACATAACAGGGCACTGGGGTCAACCAAACATAACCAGAGGTCTCAACACTCCTCCCTCGGTGACCACCATACCTTCTACTTGGCGCTGATCTCCAGGAATTCTTTCAGCCTGATAAGGGTAGACACAGTCATGCACTCTACAGCAGAACAACCACTTTGCTCACCTCTTCAGCAGGTGCATCGCAGGGTTCCCTACCTCTCTTCTGTACCTCCTCTGACTTCACAGTTTCTCCCTCTGACCCATCTAGTCGACCACTTGCCCCAAGCTTCAGCTCTGTCAGGCCAGCCTCAACCCCGGTGGTTGTGGGGAAAGCAGCCCTGAAAGCATCTTCCTTACTTTTACTCCTGTCACACTTCAAAGGAGTGGAACAAGGACCAGGTAGGGCTCCAGCAGAGCAGTCAGGTGTTGCAGATGCAGGTTTCTTTCACTTTGATTTTATTGAAAAGTTAAAACAGGTATCTTACAAAATGCGAAAGTGAGATACTTTATCAGTTGGTATGACAATCATCAGAATCAAGCATCTGTCAACAGAATGAAATGCAACATCTGATAAAGAGAGGTTCCCTCCACTTGGTAGGCAATAGATATAATGAGCATTTAACAGGGTGCATATCAATTCACAGTACCATGTGTTTGAACATTGATAGAGCAAATAATAATGAGGTCCCAGAACGATATTTGGGATTGCTGTGTGTAAATATCCCTTATAAGAAGATTGCAATTGTGACAGTCTCATCAGGACAGAGGCTTTTGGAGGGCAGGAGGCGCTGTTTGGGGGATGGAAGCACCTAGTCGGGGTGCCCAATCAGTTCCATCACATTGGTGGCAAGCAGCGGGATGCTTCCTGCAGTCTGGGACATCCAAACCTTCACCTGGATCCAAGGTCGGGAGAGCAGAAGAGGTGAGGTACAGATACCAGCAACCATGGAAGAGGAATTTGGAAGGAGGTTTCTAAAGATGCGGATACAGCACAGGGGACCAGTGTCAATGCAGGTCCTGCTGGGATGGTATGATTCTGTCTGCTGGGAACTCTGGAAGGAAGTGCTAGCTCGTGAGCAGTGACACCATGGGAAATGATCCCCTCCATCCAGGAAGGGTATTGGTCGCAGTATGAAGTGCGAATGTTGTTATTGGGGAAACAACCGCTCAAGGAATGGAAAGCTGAGTTAAGCAGACTGGTCCAGGCAGAGATGCGGTTGGATGACAGCTACAGAGCCCTCTGCTGGCATGTAGCCCAATATAAGGCTTTGGCTACAGCGGGATTTTAGAATTTTCTGCTGAGGAAGAACAACTTGGTGAGCCTCCAGCAGAAGAGCTGGCATCAGGGCCAAACATCACTGAGCTCTGCCCAGCACCAACAGCAGCTTCAGCCTTTCTGAAAGAAGAGACAGCCAGGCCTTTCTCCCACAACACTGACAAGGACATGGGATTTCCTGCCAGCAGCATCTGTAGAGTTACAAGAAGCTTCTCCACCTGAAGTGCTGACAACTGGACAGAGGGTGCAAGACCTCTTCCCCACACCCGTGGCAGTTCTGGAGGCCCAGGATGAGAAAATGGCAGTCACTCCCCAGCAGTAGATCAGGATCCAGGGGTAGAAGGGAGAGGAGGAGTTTATCCTCCCTCCCCAATGGCAGTGTAGGGACTTAGGAACAAAGGAGGTCATCTACGCTCCACAGCGGGAGTCTGGGAGATGGAGCAACCTGCTCATCTCACCAACGGCAGATATGCAGTTTGGAAGAGAATGTGGTTGTCCTTCCTCCCCAGTGAGAGATCCACAGTCTGGGAGTGGAGGAAGCCGGACTCCCTCCCCAACAGTTATCCAGAGCGGATTATGTGGGGTCCCCAGCAGAAGTGCTGGCAACAGGGCAGAGTGCTACCAACCTCTGCCCGACAACTGCAGAGTTCCAGGGAGCCGGGGCAGTGGCCCCCTCTCCCCAGCAACAAGCTTATGTAGTGAAGCTTCTACTCCCAGCTGGCAACGGGGCAGAGCGGCGCTGGCCTCTGCCTAGCACCTACAGTGTCTCCACATCTTCTGGGAACTGGGGCAGTTGGCCCATCTCCCCAGCACCAGACTGAGTCCTGGAATTGTAAAGACCACCCAGCTGAAGCACTGGCGGCTAGACAGAGAGTCAATGACCTCTGCCCCACACCTACTGATGGTAACTCTTCCCTGCGGCCAAGAATGGAAATCTGAGTTTACTCTGCCTGACTAACGCATGTCCAGACCAGGTGGAGGTCTGGGACTTTGTTAGTCGACTTTTGATGGGGAAGAAATGTGACAGACTCACCCGGGACAGAGGCTTTTGGAGGGGACTGCAGGCCTCTTGCCTACTGACTGTGGGCCCTGGCTTTCAAGGTAACACTTCTCTTGTGGAGGTGGGTGCCAGGGGGACCCTTGGAGTAATCTTGTTTCTGATTTGGGTTTATGTCTCCCCAGAGCCTGGGAGTCTAGGCCCAGGATCCATGATAAAAGACTAGATGGAACATTTCCAGCCATGACTGCTGAACACTGGGAAACTCATAGCAGATGGTAATCTCATCAGCTCAAGCCACCTGTCTTTCACCCATTGTTAATTGTTAATTGTGTTAATTAACACACCTATTGTCTGCTAGCAAACTACTGTGTGGATGTGTTTATACTTGTAATAATGTGTATTGTACTTTGTGAGCTCAATGCTGACAAGTATGACCTAGAATGAAACCTCTGAGTGTCCAGGTGGCTAGTCGTTTAATCAACTTAATGTTTCTAGTATATGTTGGTTGTTGTTTAGCTATGGTAATTATATTCCTGTGTGCAGTTTGTATTGTTAGGGTAATATGATCAGGAGGGGGGTGTCCTCCTGTAAGGTATATATTCTGTGTGAGTTTGTTCAATAAACATTCCAGTTTCATACAAGCTATTTGTCGGCTACACTTGTATACTATAAGGCTATAATATCTGATATCTATGTTCAGACTGGAGGAAGAGGTATACTGACGGAAGCACCAAAGCAGGGTGCTTGGTCGGTTCTGTCACAGCAATGATGATGTTTCATAAGACCGGATGGTGGAGACATCCTGGGTTGTTTCATATCTAGGCATCAACTCAAACAACAGGGTCCCACATACTGAACACCTGGCCCATGGCTTCACTGCTTCAGACACCATCCTGCATAGCCTGCATAGAGGTAGTAGCGAATCCTCTCCTGACCTGTGATATAATGTTAGGTCAGTCACTCGACGAAACCTAAGTCTGGTGTCCAGCTTGGGGAATGCAGAACCAGCCTGATCCATAGCAACAAGCACAGCACCACACGTGCTTCTGGAAGGTTTGGTTTTTCCTTGTGATGTACTCTCTTTTCACAACTTTGTAGTCCCATCTTGACACACCTTCTTATTCCTCAATGAATGAGGCTGTCACTTTTGGCCCTCTTCTTGTGTGATTTCTTGGCCTGAGGCTCGCCTTTTGAAGTTGCAACACGCAATCCTGCCGACTATGCCATGTGTAAGGTGGGGCTCAACTGAGGCAAAAAAGAAGGACAAATCCTTAGTCTTGGCTAGTGTAAAACCTATACAATTTGAAGTTTTTTTTAGTAAGATAAAGCAGAAACTTTATTTTACGTTTGTATTTTACGGTACACAGAATAAAAACACAGTAGCTACTTTTAATAACTTTTTGAGTTGATCAAAGCCCTTGAAGTTTTTTGTAACACCAGAGGCATTATATGGACTTTATGATCATGTGATCCTTGTGATTGGCTGTCACAGTGATCATGTGATTAGGAGCCCATCCTACCAGCTCCCAATAGTTAACAGTGACCCCATGGTCACAAAATAGCAAGGCTGGCTGTACGCATATATTAAAGTGGAGCTAAACTCGCTCACTCTGCATTTTCTATTTTTAATCCTTCTAGCGTTTTTTTTTTTAAATATTTTTTATTGATTTTGTTATAAAACCTACAACATTTATCCACCCAGGGGTGGGGACCAATTGGCCCATACATACAAATCAATAAGCTAAACTACTACTAATGTTCCTCAATTGAGGGTTGGGTCTGTTCAGATATCACTTGGTTCAATTGTGCTCATAAGGGAATGTGTTAGCAAGGGGGTTCCGCCTCGGTCAGGTTCAAATGTCAAGTTTATGCACTAATCCAGCATGACTAGATCTTCTTGAATTTGTGGGGACAGCCTCTATTAGCATATATTGTTTTATATAGAGGTAATTTGGTATCAATTAATCTCTTCCAAAAGGAGATTGTGGGAGGGGATGAGTGTGCGTTCAGCTGTTATCGTAATTAACTGCTCCACTAGTCCCAGAAGGCAGTATCTCAGTTCTTTTGGCACTATTATTTTTGTCGTTTGGCTGATTATTGTCAAAACGTCCCGCCAATATTTCTCTATGGCCGGACAAGACCAAAAGATGTGAAAAAAGTCTCCAGTGGTATGCGAGCAGCGCCAGTACTCCAGGGAGTGTGTTGAAGACATCTTATGGAGCCTGTATGGAGTAAAGTAAGACCTGTGCAGTAGTTTAAATTGCACCATTTAATCCCTGGCAGAGACCAGGGCAAAGAAGGAAAAATCCCAGCTCTCTATCCAGTCATCATCATCCAGCCCCGGAATATCCCAGAGCCATTTGCACCGTAGGGAGGATAGCTCAGGACTGGATGCTACAGAAAAATATCCATATAACTGAGATGTGGGCTTCTCTAGAGTGGCCTCCAGCTCAGAGTATAAAAGAGAAACTGGCTGATCCAGAAACTGGCATCTGAAAGCATGATAGGTTTGAAGGTACCTGAAATGGTAATGGTCAGGTACATTAAATTTAATTTGCAAAACATAAAATGGGGATAACTCAGAGTTGGAGATGATATGAGGGAGTAAGATGGTGAGAGGACCTAGGATCCCTGTACAGCAGGGACTGCAGGGCCTCCAGGGATTGGACTATTGCCGCTTCTAGGACCACTGCAGCATTGGTAAGGTCAGGCTGCAGTCACTAGTGGGCTGTTACTAGCTGGCATGCCAGAAAATATTTAAAACAGTCTGGCATAGCTAGGCCTCCTCTATCTAATGGCCTTGTAAGCGTGGTAAATTTGTATCTGGATGACTGAGAATTCCATAAAAATTATGTGAAAACCCATTTAAGGAAATCAAAGAAGGCATGTGGCAGCCACTGCAGGGAATTCCTGAAGACGTATGTGAATTTAGGGAGCCCCCTTCATCTTAAGGGGGTTGATGCGGCCCATCAGGGATAATGGGAGATTATTCCATACCTTAAGCTTAGATTTAAAGTCAGTCATCACTGGGTCCAGGTTATCCCTCATAAATTCCTTACTGTGTCAAGAAACCCCAATCCCCAAATAAGTGAAACTATTAACCCACCGGAGCAGAAGGTTGACCAGAGATGAGGCCTTAGCCCATTCATCCACAAGGGAACAACACTAATTTGTGCCAATTGACCCATAGGCCCGTGAAAGTGGAAAAAGTATTCAGGAGCTGAAAGGCACCCTGCAGAGAGGCACCAGCATCATTCAAAAATAACAATAGATCATCAGCATATATTGCAAACCTCTCCTCCAGCTACCCCACTCCAAGGCCACTTATATCAGGGGAAACCCCGAGAGCCTCTGCAATGGGTACCATGGCCAGGGCAAAGAGGGCCAGGGAGAGAGGGCAGACCTGTCTGGTGCCCCTCTGTAACTGGAAGGGGACAGACACCAGGCCATGGAGCCAAACACTTGCCAGGGGCCCCGTATATAATACACAAATCCACTCAGTAAAGCACAGTGGAAAGCTCATCTTTCTCATCACCTCCCACAGATACAACCACTCCACCGTATCGAATGCCTTTTCCATATCTATAGAGTCAATGACCCTAGTACCCTGGTTGGTGTGGAACATCAAGAATTCTTCTCCAGCTTGGACTTATTTCCCAAGAATTGATCTCTCCCTCCACGAGCTCTAGGCAGGGATCCTCAAAAGGACCCCCTCCAGGCAATCCCTTGATCCCTCTGTGGAACAAACAGCAACCGAAAAGGCAACGTGAATCTGTCCCTCCATGATGCATGGATGAAGAATCGTTACTGAGATGCCCAACAGACTCCCCTTAAGGAAATTTATCCTTTACATTTGAGTATCACGGACAGTACTCAATTTTCTCTGTCGCAATTGCAGTAATATGGCTACAATCACCTCAAGCTTCTTTGGATTTGCAAAATGATACACCTCCCCAAATCACCTGGACCTTTATTGCCCCCCCCCCACCCACCCTTCATAACTTACCTGACACTAGCTACCCAGCTAGAGCTCTCCCCCCTAGTTTTCCAAAACCAGTTGCTAAATCTCCTTGCTATCCCTGTTTGCAATAGGCTGGAAAGACTGTTGTCTTGTTTGAATGCATAGGGCCTATTTCAACTGTTCTTTGATTTTGGTGCTTAGCCCAGGGACACCAAACCACCTTCTACCACAGGCCCTTTTTGCAGAATTGTTTTTTGGTTATCCTTTTAGATAAATGCCTTACTGTTTTTTTTTGTGTTTGGTTCTTTCACAATTTAAATTTTGACCCGACAGGGAGAAACTTTGTCTCCTTAAGAGACAGATGGGTGACCTCCTGGCTGCAGTGGTTACCTCATGCCCCTCC
>BLSH010184127.1:263233-274055 GCA_018402905.1 Glandirana rugosa
TCACCTGGACCTTTATTGCCCCCCCCCACCCACCCTTCATAACTTACCTGACACTAGCTACCCAGCTAGAGCTCTCCCCCCTAGTTTTCCAAAACCAGTTGCTAAATCTCCTTGCTATCCCTGTTTGCAATAGGCTGGAAAGACTGTTGTCTTGTTTGAATGCATAGGGCCTATTTCAACTGTTCTTTGATTTTGGTGCTTAGCCCAGGGACACCAAACCACCTTCTACCACAGGCCCTTTTTGCAGAATTGTTTTTTGGTTATCCTTTTAGATAAATGCCTTACTGTTTTTTTTTGTGTTTGGTTCTTTCACAATTTAAATTTTGACCCGACAGGGAGAAACTTTGTCTCCTTAAGAGACAGATGGGTGACCTCCTGGCTGCAGTGGTTACCTCATGCCCCTCCTCCTGTTGTAACTAGAGGTCAAAATGCCCTCTGGTGCCACAGGGACAGCAACCAACATTTTGGTTGTTAACGTACTAGCCCCCTCTCTCACTGAGGTCTCCTGCACGATCAGGAGGGTCCATATCCTGTGGGTGGGGATCTTGGGATGGTTCCCATCCCATCCAGAGCCCTCTACTTACTACCCTTTTCCTCTCCTCCTCTTTTCTCTTTATTCTCCCCTTATCATTTTTGTATTTATTTTTTTACCAGGTTCTCTCGTGGAAATCCCGATGTCAACAATCCTCTCTATCCTCGTCTCCAGCCTGGCCTTTGTTGGTCGAGATATCGCTCCCTGCGGACGGAGTAAGTACACAAAACACAGGGGCACATTCCCACCCTCATGTCTATGGCCAATTCACCTAATTTTAAGGTAATGTTTCGAATTGCCTCTCATAATAAGGCCTTAACTCTCCTGTTCAAAGACATAAGGCCTTTCACTATTACAACTCATGGGATTTGATGTCCTACTTCTCCAGGAAATCCATTTCCCTGATATCTACAGCCCCTCTTTCATCCACCGGAGCTATTCAACTATTTACCTTGCTAATATGGCGGAAGGTGGGTGGGGGGGAGGGGTAGCAATTCTCTTCTCCAAAAATATATATTTTTCTCACTTTCAAATAATTAAAGATCCTGCGGGTCGCTTCATACTAGTCAAAGGCCACATTGATAACTCACTATATACATTTGTTTTGTACTATGCCCCTAACAATAGCCAGGTAGCTAAATTTGATATCCCCCCACTTGAAGGGAGGGTAATATTGGGGGGGGGACTCCAACATTGCATTTGATCAAGTTAGAGATAAAATGTCCAAAGGAATCCCTCGCCTGTGACAACCTCCCAAACAAAGCCTCCGTATTGACAAACTTCTATTCTCTTTAGGACTAATTGACACATGGAGAAAGTTGAATCCCTCGGCAAGGGACTATACACATCTCTCGACCCCCCCCCCCCATGGTGACACATGCCAGAACTGACCATGTCTTCATCCCCACCTTCTCCATTCACCTAGCCACACATGCTTCTATCCAAGAAATCCCCTGTTCTGAACATTCATTAGTTGCAGTCAAATTTATAGGTGCTCCAACTCCCTCAGGCCCTCATACATGGCACCTAAACAAATTTATTTTATCTAACCCAGTACATTGTACCAGGCTAGAGAAAGAACATGGTGATTATTTTCTTACCAATGACACTGCTGACATGTCCCCAAACACACTTTTGGAAGCTCATAAAGCAGTTTTAAGGGGAAAGATTATACAACTTTCCTCTTGTCTGAAGAGCGAACGCATTTCTGACATAAAAAAATGTAGAAAAACAATTTTCACTACTAAGTTGACAGCATAAATGAAACCCCTAGCAAATCTCTAACTAAATTTGAATTTACCAGACTGTCACTAAACCTTGCTTTAACCTCAAAAGCTGAAAAATACATTAAATGGCAGCATGGCCATTTTTATTGATATAAAGATAAAATAGGCCCACAACTTGCTTCCAAATTCCAAAAATCTTGATAATTAGATCTACTAAGGGGTCCTTGACTCAAAACCCCGAAAGGAGTCCTTGACCCAAAACCCCAAAAGAGTCTTAGGGGCCTTCCACTCTTTTTATTCCAAACTCTACACTAACAAAAACACTAACTAAACAAACCTGACTGCCTGCTCAAAATGGAGTTTTTCTTGCGGGAAATACCCTTGCCAAGTCTCCATGTGGATCACCGATCTATCTTAGAATCCCCAGTCTCAGAAATCGAAATATAGAAAGTTATAAAGGCTCGGCCCCTGGACCGGATGGCTTTTCCACCATGTATTATAAGATATTTGGAGAGGTCATCTCTCCTTATTTGGTCCGGTTCTTCAACTCCCTGAGAAAGGGATCACCCCTGGACTCAGCTGCCAATCTTGCATTCATTTCTGTCATACCTAAGCCAGGCAAGGATGCTACTGAATTTGCGAACTATAGACCTATAGATCTCATTAATTAATAATGATATTAAAATTATGACTAAAATTTTGACTATTTGGTTGGCGTCCTTTATTGGCTCCTATGTCAATAAGGATCTGGTGGGCTTCAAACTGGGCAGGCAGGGACCGGATCAGGTAAAGAGAGCGGTGGACATTATATCCCTTATGAAATCAGGCTGGGATGGTGGTCCCCCTGAGGAAGAGTTTCTTCTCTCAATTGACCTTCAGAAGGCATTTGACACTTTGTCCTGGCCCTTCCTATTCACTATTATTAAAAAAATGGAATTTTGGCCCCAATTTCATTTGTATCATAGAAGCCCTGTACTCCCACCCCATTGCACACATCCACTTACAAGGACACTATTTAGACTCTTTCCCCATAGAGCGGGGCAGGAGACAGGGCTGCCCCCTATCCCCACTGCTCTTTGCAGTGGAAATAGAAACATTGACTATAGCCATATGGATTCATTCGGATATTAAGGGAGTCCAATGTGGACCAACGGTACATAAATGCACGTTGTTCGCTAATTATGTCCTACTTTTCATAACATTCCCACCCATTTCACCCTCCAACATTACCCAACTTCTCCAAGTATTTGGCCGGGTCTCTGGTTTACAAGTTAATATGAGCAAATCTATAGCACTGAATATTTCAACCCCATTGTCTACAGTTGAACGTATGAAGACTAATTTCCCCTTTGCCTGGAGTGACTCCTCCATACCATACCTAGGTATTCATCTCACAGCCTCAGTTGACACCCTTTATAAGCACAATTACCCTCCTCTCTATAAGAAATTACAGACAGACCTATCCCAGTGGGCTTTACACAAATTATTGTGGATGGGAAGAGTTAACGCTATCAAAATGACTTTATTGCCACGCATCCTTTACCTTTTTCACTCTTTCCCCACCCCGATAAGTAGGACACACCTGTCTAAATTACAATCCTCAATTGTGTGCTTTACTTGGGGAAAATGGGTCACTGATTCTCAAAACATCATCTTAACTAGCCCTAGATTGAAAGGAGGGCTGGAATTACCATATCTCTGGCAGTACTACCAGGCGGCCCAATTAACCAAAATTTCTACCATCTGTCTCAAGGGACCTAAACCCAATTGGATAAATATGGAAAGGCAGGCAGTTCCCAATAATACACTGAATTTCTTGATCTGGTGACCTCTTAAATCTCGCCCGACTATACTCTCCCCAACATTGTCCCACTCAATCTCGTTATGCGACTCCTTACATAAATCACGCAAAATAGCCTCCCCCTGGCACCCCCCTCGCATATTTTCCACGGTCCTCTCTTCCCCCCCCCATTTAGACAAAAGGGCTTTTCAATGGTGGTTGAATAAGGGGATGTACAGACTGGGTCACTTCTTTAATTTGAATAGACCTATTAGTCTAAACCATTGCTAGATAGATACATTGGAGATGCCCTATATGGAAAGATTCCGATACAAACAAATTTCCCACTTTTTAAATTCTATTTGGTCATCCAAGCCAGACCCTTTATTTAACCATAAGCTCATATGAACAATGGTGTTCAGAGTCCAGGGACGTGAGGGGGTGGGATCTCCCTAATCTATGCAGCCGTGGCGGATACTGAGGAGAAAACATTGTATATGCTGGGCTGGGAGCAAGATCTCGGATTCGACTGGGAGCTGGACACCTGACATCAATGTTTCTCACGCTCTTTTAAAGGAATACAGAGCATAGCCTTAATTGGGGCCAACCTCAAAGTCATCTCTCAATGGCATCTGGTCCCTTCTCGCCTCTCTAAATTCTTCCCACAGGTATCCCCATTATGTTTTAGGGGCTGTGAACACCTTGGTACTCTGCGCCACATGATGTGGGAATGCCCCAAAATCAGAGGATTTTGCAACCAAATATTTCACCTAATTCGTAAGGTCACAGGAATCCATCCAAAGATCCATGAACAGCTCTCCTCAACCAAAAAGTACCGGAGGTCCCTGGGAGTTCACAGTCCCTGGTTTTCTTTATCCTCTTAGGAGCCAAAATAACAATAGCGCATAACTGGAAATCCCCCTCAGTTCCATATTGTCAGGCCAAACAAAAAATCTCTTGCATTGTGGCCCAGGAGAAAATTACAAGAGTCATTCTCAACACATCAAAAAAGTTTGAAATAATATGGGAACCATGGGCTAAATATAATGGGGTCCTCCTGTAGTATGTCCTCTAGATCTTCCTTAGATCTCCTTTACATTTTTCGCAAGTGTTCCTACACCCCCTCTTTTCCCTTTTTCTCACTATTTCTATCCTCTGTTTCCTTTTACTTATTTTTTCATCTAAAAACTGAATCTTTATTCTAACTCTAAAGTTGACACTCTAAATTGGGAAACCAGGCTATCCTATCTCTGGTCACCTGCTATTAATAAATTCATAGGATATCTGGATTTTTCCTATTTTGTCAAGGTTATAATATTTTAGACAGGAATTCATTAATGCTTGTATGTTCTGATAAAATATGCTGTGGTAGAAGAAGAAGCCCCCAATCCCTGGCACAGCTTGCGCCCTATTGGGGTGTCGGGATAGGGCGGCTCCCTTTCTTCCATCCGATTAACGTATATTCTAATTGTCAGATGGTGTTTTCTTTTTCTTTTGGATATCCCAACCCTTGTCAAACATTTTCGAGCTTTTCATTGTTTTGTATAATTTTATATTTCTGGATTATAAGTGTTTCCGCGCTTTCTAATGTTAGCATACTGATTTGTGCCATGTTTTGACTCTTTCTGATATATTCAATAAATAGCATTTAAACATTAAATAAGGCTGCCAGCTTAGGAGTAAGTAGATCTGTATGGGTCCTATAGAATTCGATGGGTAAACCATCTGGCCCCAAAGCTTTACCCGCTGGTAAAGATTGGATGGCAAGAGCGACCTCATTGGGTGTGATGTCAGGTCTCTCTCAGAGTCAGAGAGCTAGCCCAATGCCAGGGAGTCAAGTATGGCATTCCTAGATGTAGGGTCAAAATTAGTTGGCAAGGAGGAGGTATATAATGTGTTGTAATATCTTGTGAATTCTCCCAAAATGTCCTGTTGAGAGACCAGAACTCAGAGAAGCTCGGGGATAACCATGAGGAGGGAACAAAGCCAGTAATTTTCTATTCTTGTCCCCAATATCAAAAAACATCCTATGTGATTGTATACCCTGCCTAGTTACTTCTGAAATGTGCAAGTGTAGTTCTCTACAAGCAGCAGATAGATGGTCGAAATGCTCTGTGGTAGGAGAAGAGGAGTATTGGGCCAAGGCAACCTCAACAGTGCAATGGAGTGAGACAGTGCCATCTCCAAATCTGTCTTAATCGCATTTATGACAGAAATATAGTGCCCCCTGCTATTAGCTTTAATCGCTCCCCAAATCAATTCAGGGGAAGCAGACTCCACATTGCATTCCCAGAACTCCCGCAATCTAGGGGGAATATGCTCTTGGGCTGTTTCATGGCTAATTCATTGAGGTTGTAAGCGCCAAAGGGAACAGTTGTGTACCCTCTGGGACCTTAGAGTCAGTTTAAGGGGACTGTGGTCAGGAAGACCATAGGGAAGGTAGCGTGCCTTCTGTATCTCCCCAAGGAGAGCCAGGTTTGTAAAGGCTAAATCAATGCATGAGGAGGTTTTAAATGTATTCTTGGGGATGTATCCATCTCTACACCACAGACAGGACAGCCGTCTGAGCCCAGGTGACCAAGTCAGAGTTAAATTTGCTCGGGGTGTTGATCTATCTAGGTCTTTTGATAATATGGCTTAATAATCTCCCATGAATAGGATCCTTGAAGGACAATGTGGAGTCAGCATTTCCAACAGCTGATATAGAGGCTGCAATTGACTAGGAGGGGGGAGATAAACATTAACTATGATATACCTTTGGTTATAAATGGTAAGCACCAGCATAACATTTTTCCCGTTAGGGTCAGCATTAACAGTCTCCACAATGCATGGAAGACTTTTTCTGATCAGAACTGACACCCCCCCTCCCGAGAATAGGAAGAATAAGTTCCATGAAACAGTTTTTGTACCCATGGCAGCTTTGATGCAAGCACCCTGCTACCCATGAGGTGGGTCTCCTGTAAAAAAAGCATGTGGGGTTTGTGCAATTTCAGGTATTGGAATAGTAAGGACTGTTTGCATTTAGAATTAAGCCCTCTCATGTTCCAGGAGATAATAGTCAGAGAATCAGAAGCACTAGCAGCCATGATTTGACCACAAGGGTAAGGAGACCCAGGGGTGGGTCTTTACAGGACAGGATTGTGACTTGCCCACAGGTAGCAGAGCCCGCACAGGCCTATAAAACAAAGGTGGATAGCATATTAATCGAATAGCATAGTTTTACAACTATAGCATACAGCGTGAAAGACATATGACTATCACATATACTATCTGAAAGAATCTAGTCCTCTATATTAAAACTCCCTACCCTTGCACACAAAACAAAAAAAAAACAAAACCCAAAAAAGAACTGCAGGTGCAGGGTCTATGCCCTGAACGTGTAAGAAAAATTTTGACTCCATGTTCCTTAGAAGAAGTCCATGTAAGGAAGGTGGCTGGTGGTCCTAGTACAAATGGAACCCAACTGTGTTTCAAACCGTGGTACTAGAACTTGTGTGGTGCTCTAAGCGTGCTCCACTGCAAAACATAAAAACATGCGGCATAATGTCAGGATCATAGTTGCAGAAGGAAAGTTGCAGGTTGTAAATCAGTAATCCATCATAGGATGTAATTTTAGGACCAAGCAGGTAAGTATGAAGGCAAAAGTCAGCGTTTTAGGAGTAAGAGGAGCTGTGAGCAGTATCCACGGACATACCTTAGTGAGATTCCAACCATGCACCCGCCGCAGCGTGGGGGTCAAAGCAGCGAGTGTTACCTCCATCAACCACCCTAAGTTTGCTAGAGTGTAGAAGATTGTACCTTGGCCCTTTCTCCCAAAGCTTTTTGTGAATTTCTGTAAAGGAGTGCCTATGCTGTTGGACCTCAGGCAAATAGTTTGGGTACAGGGAGATTTTGGCATTATCGTATGTGAACAGTGCATTCTGGGCCGCTGTCAGGATCATATCCCGGTTCCAATAGTTTAGCAGCTTAATCAGGAAGGGCCAAGGAGAGGCTCCAGGTATCGGTGGATTGGTGGGGACCCTGTGGGCTCTTTCAACTGCGTATGTTGCAGGGAGGCGAAATTTCTCTATGTCGTGTTGGATAAGACTAATTTCAGTCGATGTGGAATCGACTTTGGAGGTCAGGGGCTCCTTGAAGGATACTATGGCAGCCATCAAATCAGCTGAAGAGGGATCTTCATCACCTATGTTCGCAGGGGACGTCTGAGTGCCCGCAGAGGTTCTGGCAGGTGAGGAAGTTAGCCGCATGTCCAATATGGCCGCTGTCAGAGAAACAGGAGCAGGGCCAGGTGCTTTCTTACCCGATTTCTACCTGCCGCAGGTCACCAGGGAGTCCAGCAAAAGGGGCAATCAAGGTAGTACCTACCGGGCAATAGTCCTATGTGGTGTTGGGTGAGATCCGCAATGTCAGGAGAATGAAAAGGATCAGTTATTAGCGGAGCTCAAGCACAGAACGTCTTCCTCTGCTCACATCCGGCCATGCCCCCTTATAGCATTTTTAATAACATTACCATTAAGGAAAGTATATTATATTAACTTATTTTAAACTTTTTTTTTTACATTTTTTCAGTTGCTTCCTGGTTTTTGGCTTGGGCCATAATGATGTTTTGCATCCCAGGAGTCTTCATGGGCATTTTTTTCTTTCATCTGGAAGAGAGGAAGAGGAGATTTCTCAGTTAAGCACACCCTCCTGCACACATGCCTGAGCTAAGGACAGCTGGATTCCAGGAAGTAAATGCTACACGAATCATCTGTCCTTAATCAAGATGGTCACAGCTAAAAATGCTAGGGGGATGATGTTTTCAAAGTAAAACAAGGAGATACACTTGAGTTACACTTTAAAGATCACTATCATGTTCCAATATATATGCATACAGCGGCATTAAGGAGTTAAAGCAACTAATAACAAATGTGCCTATACCCATGCTTTTTAGTAGTTAGAGAAAACATATTTTAAACCAGATAAGTAACATGAATACATTTATTTAAAATATTACAAGGCAGTTGTGCACATTAGCTATCCTTTATAACTTTCCTTGAAATAGTGTGAACTTTTAAGAACTTTTCCAAAAACTGGCATAGAGAGAACAGAAATATATATATTTTTCAGATGTGAATCACGTTTTGTCCCTAATGAGAGAAACAGAAGTATTTTCATCTTGTGTGTTCCTGTCATTGCTCTGCTGTATGTTTTATTTAGTATAACATGCAAAAAGTGATCCTATTAGAGCAGCAGAATGCCAGTGCTGCTAGTTGTTATTTAATCCAAAACCCAAAGTAATTCCACATTAGTGCAATATTAGTCAGCATATAAAATGTATGTTTTCTGTAAATGTGAAAGTCCAGTTATACATTCTGGATGAAGTTCTGTTAGCTATAAACAAAAGGAAAAGTGTTCGGGCCTGGAATACTCTGCATATTGTTTTTGGCTAAGTGCACTCCAGCAACTTGAGTTCAGACACCAAGAGCAATTCAACAAAACTTTAATAATTAGTCCAACAGATACTGTGTGTGCCTCAGAGGAGAAAGCACAGTTCATCCTATTCCCATGGATTGCCACACTACAGCTCAATGAAGTGACATTGCTGTGCTTTCTTGGCAGCCTGTGCGGAAGAACACTCGGTGGAAACAATCAAATATTGGGATACATGTCACACTTTTTTAAAAGATATATACTGTTAGATCATGTATGCTCAGGGAATCTACTGTATTGATCTTAGAGTTTCCCCATACAAAGTGAAAAATAAAACTACTAAGGCCAAACATGTCTACATTGGATTTGACAAATCAAAATAATATACTGTTTTATACAATTTTTTTTTATCTCATAAAACTTTATCAAGAAATAGAGACAGACAGTACAGTTTCCAGAACAAAGAAAAATCACGTGCAAACAGGTTCAACTGTATCATACATGGAACAGATATAAAGCAGAATACATGACATATCTTCAAGCAAAAAATGCAAACAACCGTGGCAAAAGATCTAGGTACCATATACCTCCCCAAGTAGACAAATACACAGGATGACAATAGGCAATTACACCATAGTGGGCGATCCATAATGAGATCTACTGGGGCTAGGCCCAGGGTGTCCAACCATGGAGCCCATAACTTATCAAAAAACCTTCTGTGTTGATAAATATAGCCCTCAAGTCTAAGGCGTGACCTTCTTGGGATATCCATTCTTTCAGTGTGAGGGGAACAGTTGACTTCCAATGTCATAAAATATGTTTTTTCTGGAAAAGAGCCCTAGCTATGGCTTGTTTAGAGACTTCCTCTGTGGAAAGGTCACTTAAAATACCCAAAAGGAATTGTTTAGGATCCTCAAGAATGGTGACCTGAAAGACCAGGTTAATGGTATTTATGACCCCCTGCCAATAAAGATGTAACTTGGGCAATCAAGTCACCATGGTTTTATACAACTTTAAAAAAGATGTAAACCCTAACTGGAAAACATTTAGGACTGTGTATCATGAACAAAAAATATGTTTTTTTTTCTTTTAGAAAACATTGTTCTAACATATTTTTATCATTTGTTGCCACCCAATGTTGCAACTCTCCTCCAGCCTCTTTAACGCCACTGATTGTCTATCTGCATGCAATCCAGCAGCAGCTGCATGTCATTACTAAGGTTAGCCTGAATATGAAAAAGGCAGAACATGCCTGTGTCATGTGTGTTGGCACAGCCACGTATATTCTGCTCTGGAAGGGCATAAGTCAATGTGACACTGTAGACGAGCAATTGAGAGCAGACATGCGGTTTGTTTCACTCCGTATCAAAATTCGACAAATTTTTCGATATTCGGATGTATGCAAATTTCCAAATCACAATAGGAATGAATTTAAATGAATCCAAAATAAATTATAATAAAACAAAATGTTGTTTGAATTCGAAATCAAAACTCATTTGAAAACAAATTATGATGATGAATTTAAAATGTAAACATATTGCTGACTATTGCTGATATCCTTCAAAACTGAAAGCAAGTGTATCTAAAAGAATTGATACTGTTTTGAAGCTTAAGGGTATTGAAATGTTGATTCAATTTAGATTTTTCTTCTGTTCACTCACACTGCATTTTTTAAATGAATTAGTAGCATGTACATACCAAAAAAATACACCCCAAAATGCATTCTGCTAGCTCGCCCTGTCTGCAGTGATGGCTGGTATTTTTTTTTTTTTGGAAAAACAACCACCCATCACCCCCCTCCCCCGAGCAGGCCCCCCCCCCAACAGCACCAGGGGCGATGGACAGAGGGAGCGGCACCCGTGTGTCCTTAAT
>BLSH010184127.1:274065-299909 GCA_018402905.1 Glandirana rugosa
TAAGGGTATGAACATTGTCTTACACAAAACCCAACATTAAGATACATACGAGTACGACACACACTTTTTATAGAATACAGTTAAAATACATTCTTTATGTAAAATTAAAAGAAAGACGCAAAAGGTTTTTGATCACCGTTTGTTACTTCAGAAGTTTTCTGAGTGGTACGGGTTTTTTACAACCTCAAATGAGGTTTTACACCAGTAAAACACCCTCAAAGAAGACCGGACCACGAGGTATAAGGCGTTTTTATACTATCTATCAGTCCTTTAGTCTACACACAAAATACGGAGATCTTTCGGACTTCCACGAAGAATCTAAAACCCAGAGACACACATCAATAAGACAAAACAACCACCCATCACCCCCCCTCCCCCGAGCAGGACCCCCCCCTCCCCCCGAACAGCACCAGGGGCGATGGACAGAGGGGGCGGCACCCGTGTGTCCTTAATGGACGGGCCGACCCTGCATGTCTGAGACTTTTTTCACAGAATAACTACACACAGAGACCCAAAATCTAAGAAGCACCTTCAGGCTTTCTAGAGGCATAAAACACACATCTGATTTCCTGACTATCTATCATATTTTTGCGGAATATGGAGCACCAGGCCAGAAGAAACTCCCACAAAATGACCACATTTTGGAGTAAACTCCAACATTTTTTGGGCATGGTGAGTCTTTTGAAGACTTCATTGTTTGCCACTAGTTTTTGGAAAACGCAGAAAGAAAATTAAAATGTATTTCTTACATAAAATTGACATAAGATATTTTTCACACACAGCATGAGCATACATAGAATTACAACCCAAAACACATTCTGTTACAAGTATGGGAATACCACATGTGTGAGACTTTTTTTTACTGTTTGATCTCATTATGTACAGGATATGTGTCTTGTGTATCAAAAAAATCAACCCATTGTATCAAACCAATGAACTGTAAAGGTCACCTCTATATGACTGGTCAGGGAATAAAGCTTAGTGTAACATCACTTATAGCAGTCCCCTTTTTTATAAGCCAAGCCAAGGAATGCCATGTTCACTGACCAAGACGTACAGGAAGCAGAAGAAAGGAAGAACAAAAGAGATTATGTGGTTCCAGGAGTGCAGTTGTCCACAGGGGATGGTAACAGGAACGTAGTCAGTCGGAGGTGCAGATGGGTCAATTTAGGTGGGAGGCAGAGGCATGGACAGCAAATAGGCAAAGGATTGGTCCAGTGATCAGAAGCACTGTTGCTGGCTTACAATGTTCTGCTGACACTGGGGACTGGTGTGGCAGCAATCAGGAGCACTTCCGTAAACTTAAACCCCATAAACATAAGCAAGTTTCAACAGAAACTGGCAGACATTCAGCCCATGAATACAGCAGCCTGTCCGACAGAAGCTGTCCGTACATCTAGCTTTTGTCGAAGGGGCATAACTGAAACACATCTGCCAATCAGCATTTGTTCAGCGCTCTAAGCCAATGGCTGAGAGCTCTGACCGATGTGTTTTGAAGGGGGGGGGGCAGGCCCCCTGTCAGAACACAATAGCTCAGCAAGCAGATCACTGTACTAACATCAAATAGTTTGTACAGCAAGCTCCTCTTGAGTGCCCCAACTTTTTTTCATTCAGCCCACTGGGTTGAATGAAAAAAAACCTGATAGTGTTTACCTCGCTTTACACTAATCTGGTAACAATGGGACTGGTGTGGTGACAGAGACACTGTTGTTGGCTTACACTGGTCTGGTGACACTGCGGCTGGTCTGGAAGTGACAAGGAATGCTGCTGCTGGCATACACTGGTTTGAAGACACTGGGACTGGTGTGGCGGTGAGCAGGAAAACTGTTGTTGGCTTCGCCTGGGGTAGCGGCATTGAAAAGTACAGATTCTAGCTACACTGGTCTGGCAACACTGTGACTGCTGTGCTGCTGTAATGGCCAGGGGTCAGGCATGGGGACCAGTAGCTATAGCATTAGAGATGCTCCCACTAACCAGCTGGATAAGTACACAAGCAGGTCACCCTGGCAGATGACCCAAGCTCATCTGAGGTGCAGGGTCTAAGCACTAACCAGTATTCACCAGAACTCCTGATGGTGGAGGTGGATTTTGCTGCATGTTAGTACCTGGCCAATGTTCCTCAGGATTACTCCACCAGGAGGTGAGCAAGCTGGGGTCCAATAACATATATAGCAGGTATGAATCAAGGAGAAGCAAAGTCAGTAAACAAGCCAAAGGTTGTTAACAAGTGGTTGCAGGTTGGAATCAAGCAGAAGTGTAGCTGATGAACAAGCCAAAGGTCAATATCGAATGGTTGCAGGTTGGGATCAAGTGGAAGCATAGTCAAGGAACAAGCCAATGGTCAGTAATGAGTGGTAGTGTAAATAAGGAAAAAGCAATCAAAATGAGTGTAGCTCTCTGCAGGCTTTGCGCCAATGATGTATAACTATAAGTTTGTTTCTCTAGTGAAGATAAGGACAGCTGCAAATACACAAACGTCAAGATATCAGCTGGAGAGAGCACAATAATCTGGCAAACTGGAAATGCAGAGACATGCTATAAATAAGGACGTTTATGGGAGAAGCAAAGGGTTTAAGGTTCAGATTCAGAATACTGTAACTTTTTCCCCACCAGGTCTGTCGTACGGACCTAACGGCGGGGGGTTTAACACACATTGTGGTGGCTGCAGCCACCGGGATTGTGTGTGAAACTAACAGGCAGACTTTGCCTGTCAGGTGAGAGCGTTTGGGCAGTGGCGCTGCCGCCTGATCGCTCTCACACATCCCTGGCACCAGCGCCCCCCTCCCGCGCACACTCCCGCCATGCTTACCGGGCTCCGGTTGCCCAAGGGCGGGCCCGAGACAGCCATGGTGGGCAGCGGCATGTAGAGGGGAAAGAGAAGGGTGGATACACGTCTGCTCTCCTCCCCTTCTTGCACTGACCCAGAAAGCAACGTCTCTGACGTCACTTCCGGGCTAAGTTCTCGGTGTCCCCGGCTAGATCAGCCGAGAAGTAATGTTTACCAATGTGATCTGCATTGCAAAACATTAAGTGGAGTACAGGTCTTTTACACCCTGCATGTCTCAATAAAGAGAACCTGTCACATAAAAACATCACGTAGTGGACTTTTTGATTCCTATGGGATGAAAAAAAAAATGTTAAGTAAAAAAATTTTTTTACGTACGTTAAGGACATGCCTCGAGGTGCCTACGCATGAAAACGTTGTGTGTGATACACATGTAACATATGGCCGCGTACGCAGGAGTGAGAGCAATAGTTCTAATACAAGACCTCCTAACGCTAAACTGATACCTATAGAGGGCTTCTGAAGTGTCACCTATAGAAAATATAGGGTACCGAAGTTTGACGCCATTGCACGGGGCGCACAAAAATTTAAGGTTATGCATGTTGGGTATCTATTTACTCAGTGCAACCTCGTCTTTTTTATTTTACCAAAAATGTATTGCCTTTGGTTGCCCTAAAATTCACGTTAGTGTGTTTTTTTATTGAAATAGTGCGCTTCCTAGACCTTTGCGGTAATATCATGTGACATAAAAAATTACACCATTTTATTCTCTAAGGTGTCTGCTTTCAGAAAATATCCCATCACCCGTCAGTGACCACCGCCAGCCACCCGTCACCCATCACTGACCACCGCCAGTTACCCATCACCCATCACTGACCACCACCCATCACCCATCAGTGACCACGGCCAGTCACCCGTCACCCATCAGTGACCACAGCCAGTCACCCATCAGTAACCACCGTCAGTCACCCGTCACCCATCAGTGACCACCACAGTCACCCATCACCCTTCAGTGACCACCGCCAGTCACATGTCACCGTCACCCATCAGTGACCACCACCAGTCACCTGTCACCCGTCACACATCTGTGACCACCGCCAGTCACCTGTCACGCATCTGTGACCACCGGCAGTCACCCGTCATGCATTACTGATCACCACCAGACACCGGTCACCCATTAGTGACCACCGCCAGACACGCGTCACCCATCAGTGACCACTGCCAGACATGCGGCAGCCATCAGTGACCACCGCCAGTCACCCATCAGTGACCACCACCAGTCACCCATCAGTGACCACCACCAGTCACCTGTCACCCGTCACACATCTGTGACCACTGCCAGTCACCTGTCACGCATCTGTGACCAACCCGCCAGTCATCTGTCATGCATTAATGATCACCACCAGACACCGGTCACCCATTAGTGACCACTGCCAGACACGCGTCACCCATCAGTGACCACCGCCAGACACGCGGCACCCATCAGTGACCACCGCCAGTCACCCATCAGTGACCACCACCAGTCACCCATCAATGACCACCACCAGTCACCCGGCACCCATCAGTGACCACCGCCAGTCACCCATGACCCATCAGTGACCACCGCCAGACATCCATCACCCATCAGTGGCCACCGCCAGACATGCAGCACCTATCAGTGACCACTGCCAGTCACCCATCAGTGACCACCACCAGTCACCCATCAGTGACCACCACCACACACCTGGCACCCATCAGTGACCTCCACCAGTCACCCGTCACCCATCAATGACCACCACTAGACACCCATCACCCATCAGTGACCACCACCAGACACCCGGCACCCATCAGTGTGCACCACCAGTCACCCATCAGTGACCACCACGACCACACACCCGGCACCCATCAGTTACCACCTCCAGTCACCCATCACCCATCAGTGACCACCACCAATCACCTGTCACCCATCAGTGACCACAACCAGACACCCGTCACCCATCAGTGACCACCACCAGAGACCCGTCACCCATCAGTGACCACCACCAGTCACCCATCACCTATCAGTTACCACCGCCAGTCACCCGTCACCCATCAGTGACCACGGCCAGTCACCTATCACCCATCAGTGACCACCACCAGACACCCTCACCCATCAGTGACCACTGCCAGACACCCATCACCCATCAGTGACCACAGCCAGTCACCCATCAGTGACCACCGCTAGTCACCCATCAGTGCCCATCGCCAATCACCTGTCAGTGACCGTCACACCCATGAGTAAACATCACCTGTAAAAGTCTCACACATGTGGTACCGCCATACTCGGGGGGAGTAGTAGAATGTATTTTGGGGTGTCATTTTTGCTGTCATGTCTATGTGTTGGAAATATCATATAAATGGACAACTTTGTGTAAAAATAAAAGTGTTTTCTTTTTTTTTACATTTTCCAAAAACTTCTGGAAAAAAATGACATGTTCAAAAGACTCATTATGCCTCATAGATTATACGTTGGGGTGTTTTCTTTCCAAAATGGAGTCATTTTGTAGGAAATTCCATTGTCCTGGTGCTCCAGGACCTTCAAAAGTGTAATAGGGTGTTGAGAAATGAGATGTGTAATTTATGCTTGTAGAACGCCTGAAGGTGCTAGTTCAATGTTGGGCCTCAGTATGTGATCAGGCTGTGTAAAAGTCTCACACATGTGGTGTCGCCATACTCAGGAGGAATAGCAGAATGTATTTTGGGGTGTCATTTTTGCAATGTACATGCTATGTGCTGGAAATAGCTTATACATGGACAACTTTGTGTAAAAAAAAATGCGTTTTCATTTTTTCCCCACATTTTCCAAAAATGACTGGAACAAAAATGAACCATTCAAAAGACTCATTATGCCTCAATGATTATTCGTGGGGGTGTTTTCTTTCCAGAATGGGGTCATTTTGTGGGCAATTCCATTGTCCTGGTGCTCCAGGACCTTCAAAAGTGTACTAGGGGGTTGAGAAATGAGATGTGTAATTTATGCTTGTAGAACGCCTGAAGGTGCTAGTTCAATGTTGGGCCTCTGTATGTGGTCAGGCTGTATAAAAGTCTCACGCATGTGGTGTCGCCATACTCAGGAGGAATAGCAGAATGTATTTTGGGGGGTAATTTTTGCTATGTACATGCTATGTGTTGGAAATAGCTTATAAATGGACAACTTTGTGTAAAAAAATGCGTTTTCATTTTTTTCCCACATTTTCCAAAAACTACTGGAACAAAAATGAACCATTCAAAAGACTCATTATGCCTCAATGATTATTCGTTGGGGTGTTTGCTTTCCAGAATGGGGTCATTTTGTGGGCGATTCCATTGTCCTGGTGCTCCAGGGCCTTCAAAAATGTGATAGGTCGTCATGACATTAGATGTGTAATTTACAGTATGTCCCTAGAATACCTGACGGCGCTCCCTGCATGTTGAGCCTCTGTATGTGGCCAGGCTGTGAAAAAGTCTCAGACATGTGATATCGCCATACTCAGGAGGAGCATAAGAATTTGTTTTGGGGTGTAATTTGGGGTATGCATATGCTGTGTGTGAGAAATAACCTGTTACAATGACCATTTTGTGAAAAAAAAAGAAAAAAAAATCTTAATTTTGCAAAGAATTGTGGGAAAAAATTACAACTTCAAAAAATTCACCATGCCTCTTACTAAATACCTTTGAATGTCTACTTTCCAAAAAGGGGTCATTTGGGGGGTATTTTACTTTCCTGGCTTGTTAGGGTCTCAAGAAATCAGATAGGCCATCAGTATATCAGGTGTGATCAGGTGTGATCAATTTTCAGTGATTGGCACCATAGCTTGTAGACTCTATAACTTACACAAGGACCAAATAATATACATGTATTTGGGTTATTTTTACCAAAGATAGGTAGCAGTATAAATTTTGGCCAAAATTTACAAAGAAATATTACTAATTTGCAAAATATTATGACCGAAACAAAGAAAAAGGCATTTTTTCACAACCCCCCCCCCCCCCCCCCCCCAGTGATTAAATACCACCAAAAGAAAGCTCTATTTGTGTGAAAAAAAGGACGCAAATTTCATATGGGTAGTGTTGCATGAGTAATTGTCATTCAAAGTGTGATAGCTCTGAAAGCTGAAAAATGGCCTGGACAGGAAGGGGGTTTTCGTGCCCGGTACTGATGTGGTTAAACAAAGACAACACAAAATTACAATATCGAAAACAAGACACAATAACAACAATAAAATTACCAATAACAGCAATTAATTCCAAATAAAAATAAATGAATACTATATTGTAATAAACCTTACCATCCTATTAAGCTGGACTGGAAGGGCTCTACAGGAAGGGCAATGCTGGTCTTTTAACATCTGCCAGATGATGCTGACGATGTTTTATGGTCTGTGGTGGCCAGTGCTCTCCTGTATGTGGTTGCATGCTGAGGAAGCAAACTTAGGGTGGCTGACACCAGCAGACTCAATAAACTAATTCTCAAGGCCAGTGATGTTGTTGGAGTCTTTAACAACGGTGTTGGAGAGGAGAATGTTGTTCAAGTTACATTCAATCTTGGACAACTCTTCCCACCCACTCAGCAATACGCTGGTCAGTCTGAGGGATACCTTCAGTGATAGATTGTTACAACAACAATGCGCCACAGAGTGACACAGGAAATCATTTTTGCATGTGGCCATCAAAGTTATATAATTCTTCTCTGTGAGTGCTAGATGTGAGGATTTAATCTGGTTTATGGACCAGATTTTTATGCAGTTTTAATATTAAGTTGGTATTAGATTAACTATATGTAATGATTTGGAGTAATGTTAGAGAAAGTGGTGTAATATTTGCATTTTGGTAGTTTGATTTTCTGTTATTTTTCAATCAGTGTTATTTATTCTATGTAGTATTTTATTATCTAAGTGCACCCACAGATACTTGTAATTTTCTACTACATCCACATCCACTCCTTGGATGGAGACAGGGGTAACTGATGTCTTCCTTTTTCTCAAATGCACAACCAGCTCTTTTGTCTTAGTCACATTAAGATCCAGATGATTATCATCATACCATGTGACAACGTACTCCACTACAGTCCTATTCTCAGTCTCTTCCTTATTCCTGATACATCCTACTATCGCAGAGCCATCAGAAAACTTCTGAAGATGGCAAGACTCTGCCTGGTAGCTGAAATCAGTGGTTTAGCCAGTAAAGAGAAACGAGGAGAGAATTGTCCCCTATAGAACCCCAATATTGCTTACCACCCCATCTGACACACAGTCTTGCAAGCGCACATACTGTGGTCTTCCAGTCAGGTAGCCTACAATCCATGACACAAGGGAGACATCGACCTGTGTCGCTGCTAGCTTCTCACCCAGTAGAGCCAGCTTCCTAGTATCAAAAGCACTGGAGAAGTAAAAAATTATGACCCTTAAAGTGCTTGATGGCTTATCCAGATGTGCATACATGATTTAGCATGAAGATGATAGCGTCCTCAACTCCTAGTCTCGGATGGTAGGCAAACCGTAAAGGGTCTAAAATTTACTAACTACGGGCTTTAACTGATGTAAATCCAGTCTCTCCAAGGTCTTCATAATGTGGGAGGTCAAAGCCACTGGTCTCTGATCCACAAGAACATGGTAACTTTGGCACAGAAATAAGGCAAGACCTCTTCCACAACACAGGGTACTTTCATAGGCTCAGACTCAGGTTAAAAACCCATTGAAGGACACTTCCAAGCTGGTCTGCACATGCCGTAAGCACTCTGGAGCTAAAGCCATCAGGGCCTGCTGATTTTCTTGTAGGCGTAGAGTTGTTCTTATCACAAGAACAACTAATGAAAGCACAGGAGGAAGGACTTGTAATATTGGGGGTGGAGAGTCTGGTATGAGGAGTGGAGGGTGCTTGCCTGGATTCTGTTTGTCAACAGCTTTGGGTTAAATCTGCCAGGTCATTAAGTCAGGGCCTCTGAATCAAACCTATTAAAAAAAATGGTTCAGTACATTTGCCCTCTCCACACCTCCCCCAGTCCCTCTGCCAACTGGCTTGAGAACTGTAATGCTTCTCATGCCATTCCAGAACTCTCTCACATTGTTTTGCTGGAGTTTCCACTCCAGCTTTCCCCTATATTTCTAGCCTTTCTAATCTTCAACTTTAAGTCCCTCTGAACCATTTTAATTCCTGCCTTTTACCTACTCTAAAAGCCATCTTCTTGGAGTTAAGAATATCCTCAATATCCCTTCTTATACATGGTTTATTATGTGAATAACAATAAAAAAATTGTGTTCCAATAATATAGTTTACACAGAAATTAATACAATGTATTATGCACTCATTAAGCCCATCAATGTCCCTTCCATGTGGCTCACAGAGTGCATTCCAATCTGTCTCCACAAAACAGCCTGGCAATAATTCAAAGAACTCCTCAGACCATATTTGCACTGATCTGGTAGTCACAGGTACACATAACAAAGATCAAGGTAGACCAAATTATGATCCAATCTGCCCAAAAGTGGAAGGGGAAAAGTGCATTATTCACATTGGCATACAGCAGATCCAGGGTCTTATTCTCTCTAAAAACAAGACATAAGGCAAGGTTGTCTGGGGAACTGGGCAGGGAGCTGCCCAGCATCCCAGGTGGCTTAGCAAAAAGATACTTGGTCAGGCACAGCTGAGACTGCAGGTGCAGACCTGGGTCCTGACAGGTGGTGATCAGAGACACTATGACTGGCTGCACTATTAGGGCTCATGCGCACATGAGGTTGGGGGACAGTAAAACCTTGCGGATGGGCCATAGTTTTCCATCTGTCAACTGCAACCCCCTTTAGCTGCAAAGCCATCTTCTAGGGGCGTACACATGCTGCAGCCATGATGCTTTGCTTTGCAGCTGTTTACAGTAATTATACCTCCTGCACCCCTGTGGACCATTTAGGTGAATAGGGGTGCTTGTGCGGGCTCCAAGGGATTAAAGCAGGTGGTGAGGAAGCAATACAACACTTACACACCCCCTGTTAAATGCTTTGTGAAAAGTGATCCGACCATGGATTGCTCTTCAGATGAGCCTCGCACATGTGAACAAGTCCTTATGGTCACACTATGACTGGTGTGGTGGTGATCAGGGTCACTGGGGCTGGTGTTGGGGAGATTAGGGACACTATAACTGGTGTAGTGGTGATTATGGACACTGTGAGTGGTGTAGCAGTGATTAGGGACACTGAGTGATGTGGCAGTGATTAGGGACACAGTGACTGGTGTAGCTGTGATTAGGGACACTGTGAGTGGCGTGTCAGTTATTGGGACACTGGCAGTTTGGCAGTGATCAGGTACACTGTGACTGCTGCAGTAGTGATTAAGTGATTAGGGACACTGGTGCAGCAGTGTTTAGGGAGGTCTAGTGGCATTGTACTGCTGTGAAAGTGATCAAAGACAATGGCTGATTGCATTTACATACAGTGATATCAGAGCAGCCAGCCTTTGTACATGATTACCAACAAAGAAGTACAATATCACCATAGTGACACTGCACTTGCTCTGGTGACAGTATGTAAAAATATATAAAAAAAAAAAAAAAAAAAAAAAAAAAAAAAAAAAAAAAAAAAAAAAAAAAAATATATATTTTTTTACAAACTTTTTTTACATACTGTCACTAGAAAGGGGACTGGTGGAATAGGCAGGAAGCAGCTAAAATTGTGCACATCTGTTAAACCTCAAAAAATTGTGGTACCCAAAATTGTGAAGATTTGGAAGCTTTTACTGGTTATCAGTATAGTGTTAACTTTGAATTATGGCCCTAGAATTATTACTCTCACTCCAATGTTCACAGCAATAGCTCACGTGTGTAAACATGTGTTTACATACAAAGAGGAAAGAAGCCTGTGCTAATTGATGAACCATATACAGATGAATGAATGTGAAAAATGAACCAATTAATCACTGAAATTACTGAATCCAGTGCGAACATAAATAATAATAAAGTGACTTTTGTAACTAACTGAAATCAAAACGAATGCACATAAATTAAAATAATATATAAGATGTCTATTGATAGAAATCCATGAATAAATGAGAAACGTCCCAAGTGTTGTAAATGCAGGGTACATCAATGAGAGTTCATAAAAATATGTTCCAATAGGATCAACCGCACCAAGTGCTCATGATAATACGTAAGTGAAAATCCACCACCAACATCAATGCCGCTTACCAAATGTAAGCGCAAAAAGCTCTTGGGCTTCTCAACCCAGCCAGGGTCCCCGTGGGAGGGTGTGCAAGACTTCTCCAAATCTGACAACTCCAGAATCATTGATGTTGGTGGTGGATTTTCACTTACGTATTATCATGAACACTTGGTGTGGTTGATCCTATTGGAACACTTTTTTATGAACTCTCTTTGATGAACCCCACGTTTACAACACTTGGGATGTTTCTCATTCATTCATGGATTTCTATCAATAGACATCTAATTGTTTTAGTTTATGTGCATTAATTTTGGTTTCAGTTAGTTACAAAAGTCACTTTATTATTATTTATGTTCGCACTGGATTCAGTCATTTCAGTGATTAATGGGTTCATTTTTCACATTCATTCATCTGTATATGGTTCATCAATTAGCGCAGCCTTTTTTCCTCTTTATATCTGATCTTGACCCTTTTTTTGGGTTTGGGGATGCTGCTTTCTTTTCCTTTGTTTCCAACTTCTGGCTTTAGTGCAGTATATTCTTTCCCTTATGTGTTTACATACACATGCTCACCTTACGTGACAGAGGTGCTTTTTGTTTTACTTTTTTAAATTTAGCTTTATTGCTATCACAAAGGGGCTAACAAGTTTCTTTATGGAGACATTGCGGGTCCCCTTACTTTCAATGCAGATTGTGCTTGATTAGCTGCATCTTCGACTACAGTAACTGAGGAATGACAGCTCTGAACCTGGAAATGACACAATACACATCTCTCTTGCTTTAGATGTCCCCTATCATTTCCTGCTCTCACTCTCGGCCCTGGACTCCCCAGAAGAACGGGAGAGTCTGCGAGCCACCTCGGGTGCTGCCAGAGAAGGGAAAAGCCATCTGCCAGCTCTAAAAACCAATAACAAGCTCAGTTGCAGTAACAATGAGTTTGCTTTAACCTCTTGTATACCACTTTATTGATAAATGTAAGTTAGTAGACAAGGAGTTAAAAGGGTTAAAGTTTATCTAAATCCGGAACTTTTTTCTTTTATATTCCTCCAAAATGTTGCATTTTTCCCTCACTGTCACTCCCAACAAAAGTCACCAGGTTAAACAGAGAATGTGAATCTCCCCAGTCGAGACACAGCCAAAATAAAAACTTGAGGGGATTGCCTGAGATTCCCTACTAAAACCTAAAAAAAGCTTTGGCTTTAGATACATTGGTTTGCATGTTTTTAAAGCAGTGCTTTGCATGTGCTACATCAACATTTGTTTTCCAGTCTTTTTTTTTTTGTCCATGTAATCCGCAAACTCATACTGTTCCTTCACTGACAGTGCAGTCCACAATAACCACAAGTACTGCTTCACTGTTTCAACCTGCATACATCTGATATCTTATGCAGAGTCAGTGAATGGACATCCATTGAGGAGAAGTAAATTGTTGTGTGATTTCTAAATAATATTTGGGTTTTACTTTTTTAGTTCACAAGCTTTTAAAAAAAAAAAGTGCCCATGTGTATAAACGTGTGTGCTGCTTTGATGTATAAAGTCCATTTACTAAAAAATGACTGTGCTGCACAATGAAATAATAATATAACAATGAATGTGCTATTTTCAGATGCTCAAATATGATTTTTTTTTTTTGTATTCTTTATTTACATTAGCTAACACTGGCATTTCTACATAACAGAGAAATAATTTTGCCAGGAGCCGACTAATTAAATAGAGACACATTATTTGCATTGGACTGTTTCAAAGAACACAGTCACAACTTGTATTAAAAAGCCATATTAAGGTAAATAAACTTTATGAGGGAATGCAGGACAAGCAGAACAGGATGATCTGCTGCAAGCATGATCTTGGTGACCCTATGTACAATAGAAATGTCAAATGGTTTGTGCAGTGCTCATTCTTTGTGAGTTTTTATGTTCCATTATAATTGCACACCTTGATGAATTACAGTTCTCCTCCATTCATAATAACGGGGGAAATTCTTAGGATAAACTTCCCTCTAGCTTGTTCTTCTGAGGGGTTTTAGACTTTTGGTTTTTTTTTTCAGTTTTTCTTTGACACACCACTTATTCTGTATAGTTATGTTTTAAAATGGCCACTAAACTCAGACTACCCAGATTGGACCCTTGTTCAGTCAGAAAAAGCACTATAGTAAAATGACACAAGCAACATGTGTTTATAGCTTCTGATCATATTGGGCTCCATCATTGTGTTCATTTGGTGCTCCTCCTTTAGAGGGGACACACAGCAGCTTTGGTGTTTGTGACATTAAATGCAATGTAAGAATGAGCTCGATAAAGAAAGTTTCCCAGGAGATTTGAATGGGTAAAGGTTAGTTACAAGAACATACATGAAGATTAGCTGTTATAGCTTTTCATACGTTTGTAATCTTATTTTTGCAATTCTCTACAGTACAGGACCTCAGGCACTTCTCTAGTTTTCTCTTAGCTAGTCAATCATTCCTTCATGACTGTGAAACAAAGCCTGCGGTGCTTCCAAATTTTCATCTTTGTAGCGGTCCCAAGTTAGCACAGTCTGACAGCAATGCTCATTCATGTCATTCAAGTCCTGATCTTTCAGTTTTCCACACATAACCAAAGAGGTATTTTATTATACATTTACTGATTGTATTTAAGTATGCTTTGCTGTCCTCTGCTTCCTCAATTATGCTACACTGACATTATAGAGCATCACCATTTATTTGCTATCTATGCAGTGTGATATTCCAACAACTTATATACTGCCAAATGAAAACTAGTATGGGGCCTGTTATCACTGATTTAAAGCTGAATTCCAGGCATGCATATTTTTCATAGTTAAAAGGAGAACAGAACAGAACAAACTGTACTCCTGTGACCTGTTTTCAACAGACAACGGGCTGAAGTCTGCTGTCTGCTGACGTTACAGAGCATATCCAATGGAGTTGAGATCCACCAACATTCCTGGCTCGGCCTCTCAGTGAGCCGCTGAGAGCCTGCACTGGCCACCCCTGCCCCCACCACAGCCCAGCACTCCAATGAGCATGGGGCAGGCAGAGCAGAGCTCCCATGTAACATGATCTGATTGACAGCAGCTCCCGCTGCTATTAATCTGTCCAATGAGGAGAGAGACAGTGGCTGGAGATGCTGCACTTGTACACATTGCTGGACAGGATCAGGCTCAGGTAAGAAACAGAGTGGGGGGGGGCTGGGGAGATGCTGCAGCACAGAAGGTTTTTCACCTTAATGCATAGAATGCATTAAGATGAAAAACCTTAAAGCTTTACAAACATTTTAACAATCAGCGTATATATAAACAAACAATGCCCCCTCACTTCCCCCCCACATGATGGTTACCATCCAGCTCCTGTGGAGGAGTCAGTCCCCTCTCCTGCCCTCACATTCTTGAAACCAATGCTCTCGGCTGTCCTGCCCAGTTATTCTAGTGTCTCCCCCCTCCAGTGGGAGCATTGCTTCTGCACAAGAGGAGCTGGAGTATACTGACCCCCAAGGAGGTACTAGGGGAAGGCATACATGTAGTTATCGCTGGTTGTAAGGGAAACTGGCAACTTTCAGCTAATTGACAACTAGTAAATATGAGAGCTGGCACCCACCGGCGTCTTTCACAACCAGTGAATAACTGATCGTTAAGGAGCCAGAACCTTTTTTAGAATGTGCCAGGCAGTCAACATTATTCTGAATATATAGGATAATCATCTACAATATTACCTTGAAGCAAACCTGTGCAGGTGATAATGATGGCCTCAAACACTTAAAGGATAACAATACCAGCAAGCTGGGGGCAACTGCCCCCTCGTTTCTCATACCATCCAACTACTGACATCAATTAGCCAACAACCTCCTCCACTGGTCACAGATTATATTGCAGTCCTCTCTGCAGTCCTCTCTGCTTAGTCAGTGGGACACAGTGCACCATGCGTGTGAGGCCTTTTCTTAAAAGTCCATCTGAAGAAACTATCGCACCACAGGCACAATATGAGTAGACAGTTTCCCCATTGGGTCCTATAGATAAATCTTTGCTTGCACAGTACTCTGCAGTTCCCTGACCAATCTGAGGTCAGCTGTGGGGCCATTTGTAGGATGGGGATTTGGTCAGGCAGTTTGCCCTTACTTGTTTATATTGTGCAGTGTATTGATATAACGCTAGAAGCTTTTTGGTTGCAGAGAATACGCTTTACTTTCATGCAGAATGTCAGAACACATCTTACAGCATGGCTTTACATCATGTAGACAGAAAACAGGAAGAAGGAATATACAAGTACATACACTGAACATAGACAGAACATCCTGTGACTACATTACCATAGAATAACACATTATAAAAATGCAGTGCCGCCTGCTGGATAGATAGGTATAATGCATATAGTATATATAGTCAGCTTATATGCAACCATTCTGTTGCTCTTCCAACACCCCTTCTCAACAGCATGTGCTTTGTCAAATTGCATTCAGCTTCTTCTGAAAATAACTATGACGGTCCTTCAACAAAGGCTTGGTGAGTGCATCAGCAGTCATCTCCTCTGATGGGCAGTATTGAATGTCAATAACACCTTCCTCTTGATTGTCCCTCAGTAGGTGATACTTGACGTCAATGTGTTTGGTCCTAGGATTGACCCTTACTGATTGCGTAAGCTTTATACATCCCTGGTTGTCTTCAAAAATGGGAATTGGTTTTGAAATGTCTATCCCAATGTCCACAAAAAGTTGATGAATCCATATCGCTTCTTGACATGCACATGCTGCTGCAATGTACTCTGCTTCAGTTGAAGATAGAGCGACAGTTGCTTGCTTTCGACTAGACCAACTTATGATTCCTTCCCCATACTGAAAGATTAATCCACTTGTGGATTTGCGGTCTGTACAGTCCCCAGCCCAATCAGCATCCACATAACCGACCAGTGTTGGATCCGAGGTTGCTGGTAACCGTAACTTGATCTGTATTGTTCCTTTGAGGTACTGCATCACTCTTTTTATTGCATTACAGTCACGCTGACAGGGAGCTGACACTTTCCTTAATTGTATGCCCACTGCTGCGACTATGTCTGGTCTTGTCACAGTGGCAATATATAGCAGCTTACCGATTGCTCTGTGATACATGTCATCGTTGGGTAGCAAGTTTCCTACTTCATTGCTCTTTAGATAGCATGGTTTCATAGGAGTTTGCACTTCCTTTTCATCTTGCATATGGAATTGTTCCAAGATTTCAGAGATTTTCTGAGATTGCTTGAGAAGGTAACTTCCATCTTCTTCTCTCTTTATTTGGATTCCCAGATAGTAGCAAATGTTCCCTAGCTCTTTGATTTCAAATATTTCTTTCAGCTTGTCAACTGATTGTAATCCCCTTCTTGTTCAAAACAAGTTATAATGTCATCAACATAGATAAGGATGTATATCCATCTGTCTTCTTGATTCTTGAAGTAGAGACAGGGGTCTGCTTTACTTCCTGAGAATCCCTCTCTGGTAAGTATTTTGTTAACTTTCTCATTCCACATCCTTGCAGATTGCTTAAGACCATAGATGCTCTTCTGAAATTTACACACAAGGTTGTCTCCTTGCTCAAACCCTGGTAGTTGTTCCATGTAGAGATCTTCCTTAATGTCTCCATATAGGAAAGCAGTTTTAACGTCTAGGTGTTTGACTTGCAAGTAGAGTTGAGCGAACCCGGACTGTAAAGTTCGGGTCTGTACCGAACTTTGGGGTGTCCGGGACCCGGACCCGAACCCGGACTTTTCAAAAAAAGTCCGGGTTCGGGTCTGGGGTTCTGGTATTTTATTATACACATGTTGAATAGCTGCCAAGGGCAGCCAATCAACAAGTGTTTCACTGGTTTTCCCTAGAAGCCATCACAGCCATGCCTACTAATGGCATGGCTGTGATTGGCCAGTGCACCATGTGACCCAGCCTCTATATGGGGCTGGAGTCACCGTGCTGCATGTCATATGCTCTCAGGATAGTTTAGGGAGAGGATGCTGCTGGCTCTGTGAGGGACAGATTGCAGATATTATAGAACATCTCATCCTGTGCATTACTGAACGATCTGATTGTGGACTATGGAGAGATACTAGTACTGCTGCTTTGAGAGACAGATTGCAGACCTCATCCTGCTGAACGAACGATCTGACTGGACTAGGTAGAGTCTGTTGCTTTAAGGGAAAGATTATTGTTCTAAAATCATCCCCAAGTTGTACAGGGAAAGGTTCCAGCTGTTGCTTTAAGGGAAAGATTATTGTTCTAAAATCATCTCCAAGTTCTATAGGCAAAGTGTATTGTAGCCGCATAGAGCCATATTATTGTTAGAAAATCATCTCCAAGTTCTATAGGCAAAGTGTATTGTAGCCGCATAGAACCCTATTATTGTTAGAAAATCATCTTCAAGTTCTATAGGCAAAGTGTATTGTAGCCACATAGAGCCATATTATTGTTAGAAAATCATCTCCAAGTTCTATAGGCAAAGTGTATTGTAGCCGCATAGAGCCATATTATTGTTAGAAAATCATCTCCAAGTTCTATAGGCAAAGTGTATTCTAGCCGCATAGAGCCATATTATTGTTATAAAATCATCTTCAATACAACTTGGAGATGATTTTCTAACAATAATATGGCTCTATGCGGCTACAATACACTTGCATGGACTAATTATTATATTATTTTATGGCACAGCGATGATATGCACTTTATACTCAGCGTATGCTTGTTGATAGATACGTTATACTAGAAGCACTTTTCTCTTGGTTTTTATTACCACTCTGTCCCCGATGTTGAAAGTCCAGGTCTTGGCCCCCCCAATTATAAACCCTCCTCTGGGCTTTATGGGCTCTCTCCATATGTTCTCATACCAGTGGAAGGACAGCTGCGATTCAATCCTGCATCAAGGAGATATGCTCTATGACACTTCTATACAGGGTGGGCTCTCCTTCCCACGTCGTCTCTTTTGCGACATGTAAAAGTCCCCTGGGATGTCAACCATAAAAGAGTTCAAAGGGGGAATAACCCGTAGACGCCTGCGGAACCTCTCATATGGCAAACATGAGATATGTTAGCAAAAAATCCCAATTTCTCCCATCTTTGTCAACCACCTTTTTCAGCATACTTTTGAGGGTTTTATTAAATCTCTCCACAAGTCCATCCGTTTGGGGGTGGTAGACAGAGGTATAGAGATGGGAGATTTTGTACAACTTGCACAGTTCCTTAGTAACTCTGGACATAACCTGGGTGCCCTGATCCGTTAAGATCTCTTTTGGGATCCCCACCCGACTAAATACCTGACCAACTCCTTGGCCATAGTCTTAGCGGAGGGATTCCGCAAGGGGATGGCTTCGGGATAGTGTGTCACATAGTCGAGTATTACCAGAATGTGCTGGTGGCCCTGAGCAGATTTTACTACCGGCCCCACCAGATCCACGCAAATTCTCTCAAATGGCACTTCAATGTTGGGTAGGGGGACAAGTGGACTACGAAAATTGGGTGACGGTGCAGTAGTTTGACACTCGGGGCATGATTCACAATATTCTCTGATATCCACATGCAACCCAGGTTAGAAGAATATCTGGGTTATTCTCTCCTTGGTCTTCTCTATACCAGATGTCCCCCCATACATGACCATGGGCCAAGTCTAGCACCATCCTGCAATAGGGTTTGGGAACCACCAGCTGTTCTACCCTCATGGTGTTTGACCACCTGATACAGCAAATTGTTTCTCAGAGCCATGTAGGGAAAAGACACCCCCCAATAGGATCCACAGGTTTTCCATCCATCATTTTAACGTTCTCTCTGGCTCTAAGGAGGGTGACATCTCGTAATTGCTCTGTACAAAAATCCCCTCTCCTGACCTCTAAGTCAGGTGTCACATTCTGTCCACTCCCACTGTTAGAGTCAGAGATGTCCTCTTGTTCATTAACCTCAGATATCTTCCAGCTCCTCCGGCTCCCCAGCCATTACAGGAAAAGGAAGAATGTCTCCTCCTGCCTCAGTCCTGCCAACTGTCTCCCCTTCTATTCGGCAAAAAGAGTGAGCGTTCCTGTGCTTTCCCAGCAGGAGGAGCTCTATCCTCCAGACTCCTTGTGCCTTCCCATAACCTCCAAAAATGGGGAAAATCTCTCCCCACTAGGACCTCATGAAGCAGTGAGGGTACCACACCCATGGAATGTGTCACACTGCCCTAAGGGGTGTCAATCTCAACCACCGCAGTCTGGTAGTCCCGAGTGTCCCCATGGATGAAAATGGCCCCAATTGTGCTAGGGTGTAATTTTGCAGGATTTACACAATTGCTGTTGACTAAAGTCACAACACTACCAGAATCAGGCAGTGCAGTGACTGGCTTTCCATCAACAGAAATCACACACATTTGCTTTTCCATGCGACCCTGACGTGATGCAGTACATGCGACCTGTGCAAAAAGAGATATGCGTCTTTTCATATAAGCATAATCACATTGCATGGTTTCATCATTCAGGGGACAATTAGCAGCAATATGACCTAATGCATGACTGTGGTAGCATTGTAAATGACCTATATCCAGTCCTCTCAAGGGTCTCATAGACCTTCCTGGCTTCTTTGGCCAGTCTCCAGGTCTAGAGTCCACAGTCTCATTAGCTGAAACAGCAGACTTATCATTTTTCTCCACGTTCTTGAATCCTGGAATAGTCTTACCGGGTCTGGCTGGCGTTCTTTCACACCTAGATACATTGGAGTGGGGCGCAGACAAGCGCAACAAGTCCTTAGTGGCTGTGTCCACTAGTTGGTTTGCCATTTTGGGGTCCCCATGGCTGACCCACTTCCTCAAAGTAGCAGGGAGCGCCCGCAGATACCAGTCCATGACCACACGCTCCACAATCTGAGGGCCTGGAAAAGTCTCTGGCTGTAACCACTTCCTCCTGAGATGGATCAAGTCAAACATTTGGGAGCGTGGTGCCTGGTCCATGCGGTAGGTCCATAGTCCTGGGCCTTATCGGGCTCCAAATCAAAATAGGCCTTTTGGGGCCTGTCAGAAAAGGTGCTAGCAGTCCCGACCATTGTTCTTTTTTCCATCCTTCCCACACAGCGGCTCTCTCAAAAGTGTTCCGCAGGGGTCATCTTCTGCAGGTGGTAACTAACACATATCAGCTTTTGTTCCACTGGCACAGGAGGCACGGACCCCTTTTTTAATTCAACCAGAGCCTCCACCAACCTGCGGTTTATCTCCTGCTGGGCCTCATGCTGCCTGCGACTTTTCTCCCGCTGAGCTGCAGCATCCTGTGTGACTTAGAGCTTGGTTTCTCGCTGAGCCGCAGTGGCCTGTAGCAAGGCCTTCAACATCTCCTCCATTTTTAGGAAACTGGCCGCTGAGTCCACCACATGTGAGGGATTTGCTCTTATGGGGATCAGCTTCCCTGGGATGAAGACAAGTCAGACAGCAGTTTCTTAAAATCTGTCTGGCAGCCAGGTTTATTTATAAAAGGTTGCAAGAAAGAAATAAACAAAACAGCAAAATAAATACTTGCCTGTCCGACTCTAACTTAAACAACAGCATTCCTTACTGAGCGGTGCAGTGCTTGTCCCAGACACCCATAAAACAAAGTTATTGCAAACCTTTTCTTATAGTCCAAAGCACAAAGCTCCGTGTGTCAGCTCTCTCAAGCTCAATGCTATCAGTCCCAGGGTAGAGCAAACCTTTCCTTACTTCCTGGTTATTTAAACCCCAGCTGAGACTGGACTCAAGAGGGTTACAAAATCCAGTCCAGAACCAAGAATGCCAAGGTGGCTGGTAACATCTGGACCAGATTCCACCCTCTTCCACTTAAAATGACCGTATGCGGGGTGACAGATAGCACACGTCTACTACTGCACCTCTCATAACGTCACACCTCCTTGCGGTGTAATGCAGTTCAGGAAGCCCTGGCCTTTACCTTCAGCAGTGAGGCTTTTCCTGCTTGCTAGGAAAACTTTGTCTTTTGAACTGTAATCAATGTTTGTGAAGAAGGTTTCATCGTTAGCCAGGTGGTTTGTTGCAGCTGAGTCTATGCACCAGCAGCGTGGCTTGCTGCTCTGTGTCACTTTAACCACTCGCCGACGGTTGACGGCGACAAAGTGGTTCGATATCGCAAACCGCCGTCATACAACGGTGGCTGCGAGACCGCGCACTGTGAGCGCGCGCTCGCTGCCGGAGGCGCGCCTGCGCACTCACTGTGTTCGGGGAGGGCCAGGGAGCGGGTGCGGCGGACTCGATCACCGCCGGCTACCCACGATGCCCCCCCCCCGGAGTGAAAGAACAGAGGTCTGTGTAAGTAAACACGGACCTCCGTTCTGTGAGAGGGGGAAGGGCTGTGATCACAGCCTTCCTCTACATGGAAGCTGTGATCACTTCCCTTCCCCTGCTAGGGCAGCCCACACAAAGTTAGAACACCCCCAGGGAACACAGTTAACCCCTAGAGCGCCCCCTGCAGGTTAACCCCTTCACTGCCAATGGCATTTACACAGTAATCAGTGCATTTTTATAGCACTGATCGCTGTATAAATGCCAATGGTCCCAAAAAAGTGCCAAAATGGTCCGACATGTCTGCCCCAATATTGCAGTACCGCTAAAAATCGCAGATCCCTGCCATTAATAGTAAAAAATAAAAAAATAATAAAAACCCCAGAAATGAATTCTCATCATCCGTAAACCCGGCCACTTTCAACCAATCAATAAACGCTGATTTTTTATCACAAATATGAGGAAGAATATAAATCGGCCAAAACTGATGAAAAAAAATGTTTTTTGTATTTTTTTTGGATTTGTATTTTAGCAAAAAGTAAGAAATTTGGGTTTTTTTGCAAAATTGTCGCTCTTCTTTTGTTTATAGCGGTGATCAGAAATGACGCAGCGATGATCAAATACCACCAAAAGAAAGCTCTATTTATGGGGAAAAAAAGGACGCAAATTTCGTTTGGGTACAACGTCGCATGACCGCGCAATTTTCAGTTAAAGTGACGCAGTGCCGAATCGCAAAAAGTGCTCTGGTCCTAAAGTGTGAAATCCTTCCGGGGCTGAAGTGGTTAAAGGTGCCACTCCATGATGTGTCCACAGTTTCCTTTGTGGCTGCTTTGACTCTTACTTTTGTGGATAGCTGTAGCTTTCGCTGTTTGGCTTTCCAGATTGAACAGTCTATTTTTAAGTGATTGGTCCTTTTACAGCAAAAACAGGCTCTGCTTTCTTTGTTGTGGCTTGTGTTTTTGTACATCTTAAGAGCTTTGTCATCATGGTGCATATTTTCTTTTCTTCTGTCATATTCATCGACTAATTTGCCTTTGACATATTCTAGCGTTAGTTCCTACTCGGGTCTGGTTTCTAAAGCATTAATAAGAGCAGTATATGTCTCTGGAAGGCTGCAGAGGAGCAGGGCAACAATATGGCTATCTTTTATGTTCTCTCTGATTGCACGCAGCTGCTCTATCATTTATAGCATAGCATACATGTGATCACACATTTGCTGGCCTTCATGTGGATAAGCTGGTCATCTTCCACTAATAAGCCTATAATTGCTTTTGCCTGTCTATCCTTCCTGTCCCATGCCTCCGTCTCTCCATCTGTGGGTCTGTCTGTATCCAGCACTTGCCACAAGTCATCCCTGCTGAGAAACATTTGTATTTTAAATTTCCACAGCTGGTAATTGGTATTGTTCAGCTTTGCTATTGCAAACTTCACATCTGAACCACTTGCCATCTTTGCATACAGTACTCACAGACTCACTGTACTCACTGAGTTGTAGAATTCTCTCCCCAGTACCTCTGGGTGCTGTTGGGTGCTTGCTGGGTGCCTGGGACCCATAACCTATTGTGCAGAGAACTGATATAACGCTAGAAGCTTTTTGGTTGCAGAGAATACGCTTTACTTTCATGGAGAATGTCAGAACACATCTTAAAGCATGGCTTTACATCATGTAGACAGAAAACAGGAAGCAGGAATATACAAGTACTTGCACTGAACATAGACAGAACATCCTGTGACTACATTACCATAGAATAACACATTATAACACTGCAGTGCCACCTGCTGGATAGATAGGTATAATGCATATAGTATATATAATCAGTTTATATGCAACCATGCTGTTGCTCTTCCAACAGTTTACCCACATCCCTGCAGAAAGTTGAAACTTGATTTATAGATGGCACTACAGAAATAAGGCACAGGTGGCCAATGAGCCTGTTACATGTTTTTGATTGTGCTGTCATCAGACTCCATAACAGGAAGTAATTGAACAGGCACCTCATGGCAGGAGTATTAGGTATTATTTTAATAAATGCTACAGATTTAGAAAAGTTGGAAACAGCTTTTAAAATTACATTACCATGTTAAAGCTTAAACAAGATTTTAGTGATTAGGTTTAGATCTATTTTAAGCCAGCTGACAGTTTACAAAACTACTGTTGCCATAACTTTGTAGTGCCGCATAAGATAAATGGGTTTGGTTCAGGTTTCTTAACGAAGGCAAGTGAAATCTACGGAGAAAAACTTTATGCCCAGACTACCTCACTGCCAGCACATTCTTGGCTGTCTTTTGATGTATTGGCTACATTTACACTCTGAAGTCTGTTTCTTACTGTTTTATTGCTCTTTCAGCTCAAAAATGAAAATGCATATCCTGACACTCAGCTGTACTGTAATGTTAATATCCATAGTGTCCTTACCTCCATATCCCACCTCATTCACAGCAGACCTGAGAAACCCAATCCCAGAGTACTGTGATTTCATCCACTATACATCCACCACCGCCAAGATTCAAGGCTTACCAGCCCACAATGCTGTCAGCGCTGTGTGTGATATAGTCTTGTCTTCCTCTCCATACATCCAATCGGCCAGATAAGGGACCCCACTTGGTAAACTTATAGTAAGACTCACAGGAGGTTCCAGTTTAAACACGACATGTATAGGGAAAGGAAGGCCACATAGAGCAGTACAGTACCAACTCGTTTATTATAGTAAAAAGTAAGAAACACTCACATTCTAAGCGAGGAAAACGCACAGTTAAAACACAGCAGGCTCGTAGTTTTCGGAGATGTCAGCGCGCCCTGCCTTGACGTACGTTTCGTCCTATTGGACGTTGTCAAAAGGATATATTATGAGGCACTATATGGCACTAGCATTGTTTATTTTCTCCTGCCCACTCCTAACCATTAAACAGATACTCTAGGTTGGGAAAAACAAATTCTTCTAACCATCATTCCTACAGACATGAACAATCCCATAAGTGTAGCAGTGATTCTCAACTTTTAAGAGCAGAACATTTTGCTATCCTATAGCGTGAGCATTTAGAACGTGATGGAAATATTGCTATGTTTAATTATCTAGATCTGTACTTGTATAAGCAGCTGGCCGTATCCAATCATGTATCATCATAGAAGAGCCATTACTGTTTACCACAAGCCTTCTCGTGGGCATAAACCTTCCAGTTCCTCCAATTTTCATAGGAATTCTCAGCATAATTAAAAAGTTTTGGCTGCAGGCAATACTGCAATGCTATCTAAATCTTAATCGACTGAGTTTTTAGTCATTATTAAGAGTGGTCATTTAAGTCTCCATTTTTTCATTGGTTAAAGGAGTTATATGGTTACAGAATACACTTTCATTTTATAACATCAGCATTATATTAGCAATACAGATGATGGTTGTTTTTGACAATCCAATATAACCTTACTTGAAAGATTTCCTTTCATGTTGTGAGTTATGCCTACCGGCTGGTCATCTCTTTCCACAACTTCCTGGAATCACTGCATGTGTTGCAGCTTCTCCTCTGCTGTTTACTTTACATTTCTAAGGACTACATTTCCCATGATACCTTGCTGCCTGCAAGCCGTACTTCGTGTATTGAATTCGCCTCCTGAACCTCCTCCTCTCAGCACCTTAGAAAGCATGCTCTGTAAATTGTGTTACAAAAAAGACAAATGCTCTTGCACTCAAGAGATAGCTGTGTGATTGATTGAGTACGTAGGCTTCCACCAATCGAGCCAATATATCAGCTGTGCCGCCATGGGATGTAGAATCCAAAGGCAGCTGACACGTTTCAAGGGTGTCCCCTCTTCTTTAGAGCTCTGAAAAAGAGGGTACACCCTTGAAACGTGTCAGCTGCCTTGGGACTCTACATCCCATGCCTATTGCTGATTAGTAGCCCTCGCTGGATGGGACTCTGTGGTCAACTTGCATTTTAATGCCTGACTTTTATTACTCATTTATGAGTATGTTTTTAACCTTTATTTTAATAAAATATCGCTAAGGTGATGCGCAAGGCTGGTGTGACTTTTTTCCTTTCCCTTTCTGTAAAATGTGTGGCACGGCAGTGCCTAGAATTTAAGAAGATAAATGTGTGAGGTTCTTCACAATGTAAGTTTATACATTTCAAAAGTGCTCAGAATAATAGAAGTAGATTTTAAATAATTGAAATACAGCGTGGAAGTGAATATAGGACTTTAAAGAGGTATCAAGTCCAAAACCAAAAATGTGATATGCACTATATATATATATATATATACATATATATATATATATATATATATATATATATCAAAAGTATTGGGATGCCTGCCTTTACACTAACATGAACTTTAATGGCATCCCAGTCTTAGCCATTTGTGAGGTCAGGCACTGATGTGGATGAGAAGGCCTGACTCACAGCCTCCGCTCTAATTAATCCCAAATGTGTTCTACCAGGTTGAGGTACAGGCCAGTCAAGTTCTTCCACCCCAAACTCACTCATCCATGTCTTTGTGGACCTTACTTTGTGCACTGGTCCAAATCATTTGGTGGATGGAGGATTATGGTGTGGGGTTGTTTTTCAGGGGTTGGGCTTGGCCCGTTAGTTCCAGTGAAGGGAACTCTTAAGGTGTTTCCCTTTGAAGAAGTCACATGACATGTGACACTACTCATCAGGGTAGAGCTTGGTGATATCACTCCCTGTACTGTG
>BLSH010184127.1:313117-346958 GCA_018402905.1 Glandirana rugosa
TGATAGACCCTGGCATATATGGGGATAGACCACTGACATATGTGATAGACCCTGGTATATATGGGGATAGTCACCATATAGCAGTATACACAGTCACCATATAGCAGTATACTTAGCACCAGATAGGGGTATACAAAATCACCATATAGCAGTATACAGAGCCCCAGATAGCAGTATACAGTCACCATATAGCAGTATACAATCATCATATAGCAGTATACAGAGCCCCAGATAGCAGATAGGGTATACAGTCACCAGATAGGGTATACAGGGTCCCAGATAGGGTATACAGGGTCCAAGATAGGGTATACATTCACCAGATAGGGTATACAGGGACCAAGATAGGGTATACAGAGCCCCAGATAGGGTATACAGGGTCCCAGATAGGGTATACAGTCACCAGATAGGGGTATACAGGGTCCCAGATAGTGTACACAGTCACCAGATAGGGGTATACAGGGTCCCAGAGAGGGTATACAGGGTCCCAGATAGGGGTATACAGGGTGGCAGATAGTGTATACAGTCACCAGATAGGGTATACAGGGTCCCAGATGGTGTATACTGTCACCAGATAGGGGTATATATGGTCCCAGATAGTGTATACAGTCACCAGATAGGGGTATATACGGTCCCAGATAGTGTATACAGTCAGCAGGTAGGGGTATATATGGTCCAAGATAGTGTATACAGTCACAGATAGGGGTTCACAGCGGTTCATGCTCCATGCAGAGTATTGCACATAGTACATGTCATAGGAAGCTCCATGCACAATATTGCACATAGTACATATCATAGAAAGCTCCATGCAGAATAATGCACATAGTACATGTCTTAGGAAGCTCCATGCAGAATATTGCACATAGTACATATCATAGAAAGCTCCATGCAGAATATTGCACATAGTACATGTCTTAGGAAGCTCCATAGAATATGTCATAGGAAGCTCCATGCAGAGTATTGCACATAGTACATGTCATAGGAAGCTCCATGCAGAGTATTGCACATACAGGGTCCCAGATAGGGTATACAGGTTCCCAGATAGTGTATACAGGCACCAGATAGGGGTATATACGGTCCCAGAAGTGAAAGTATGCAGCACCCCCCCACCCCCGGAGTCGGGACAAGTCCCGCACTTGCCCCATCTAATAGGCAGGCAGGAGTGTGCAGAGTTCAGCATGCGGCCAGTGGCTGTTTGTATGCAGAGACAGCGCTTGCAGTGAGCATGCTGAAGCCTGGAGACTGGAGTCCGGCTTCTCTCTCCAGTCTCCATGGTCAGAAGTGACGCTGAAGTTCCACCAGATCAATCACCGCCATCCAATAGACTAGATTGATTGACAGTACCAGGAGCCAATAGGCGGCTTGAGGCGATATATAAAGCTGAAGACAGCAGATATACATGTAAAAATTATGTAGGGAGATTTGTTTCATCCCTGTATCATCTGATAAAGGGTTTAATTAGGTGAATAAAAGCTGCCCATAATAAAACACAGAGAGTTTTTTCCTGCAACCAACCAAGTTGAATGAAAACAACTCACAGATACCTGCATCAATGATGTTGTTTTCATTCAACTTGGTTGGTTGCAGGAAAAAACTCTGTGTTTTATTATGGGCAGCTTTTATTCACCTAATTAAACCCTTTATCCCCAAGAGAAATAAGCCAAAGTGCACTGGGTTCAGTTCGAGCAGGAACTAGCAAACTTCAAAGTTCAGATGCTGAACCAAAACCCTATTGAAATCAACAGGAGCTGAATCTGTCAATTTAAAACACCCATTTTCTTGGCTAGTGGGCAAGGAGTGTAAAAAATTGCAAATGGGGTTGGCATTGTCCTGGGGAACATGTACCAATGTACCCCTGCAGTCTGTTTACATTCAGATGCTGACCAGTGACATTTTGTTTGCAACAGTAGTACTGGCGGTTAAATAATAGCAAGTTGTCATGTCATCCTGATTTTTGTGGGCCTACATCACCGGGTGACATGAATTTTGGTGGGGCGATTTTCATCCACTTCTACTCCCATTGCAATTTTCAAGCCAGCTGCTGCATGTCAACAAACCAGTCAGGGATGCTGGGTGACAACTTTTACCAAATATGGATATGAATTCATATAAAGAAGTAGGGGGTGTGTTCTTGCTTTGTGTTGACATTTTTAGAACCCAGAATGTATCCAATAAATCGTAAGGGAAAAATAAAAGGATTTCAATTATAGAACTTGAAATAAACTTAGTACAACCCACATAAAACACATGATAATTTATTGATACAAGAATTAGTGATGGCACAACCAGAATACAAAAACATAATCATTTATTGGTACAATAATTAGTGAAGGCCTAGACAGACATGAACGTTTAAGAAAAAAACTGAAAAATGGATAGCAGACTATATAAGACAACTAAAGACACATACAAAGCAGTATGTGCAGTTGAATCCCATTTCACGGATAAAGGTGAGCTCAACTTGTTCCATAAATAAAATTCACTTCCTCAGGACCAGCAATGAAAGGGTAACAAGATGCCCAATATCCTTACAGTTTAAATTGTATTGATCTAGCCAAAATGATCTAGGATATAAGGATAATCATTATATTCTAATATAAGTTATTCATTTTTATGGAACAAAGGCAGAAAGGTGCAAACACACACAACCCCCCCCCATGTAAACTTATGTATACTTAAAAATTGTAGCGCAGATAAATGTTGTAAGATGATAAAGAATAAAAGCTCCTAAAAGCTCATGTGAGAGGTCACCCAGGCAAAAAATATATTTGAAAAGACAAAGGCAGAGTGAGGAATAGAATTAGTAACCCTTGTGATGTTATGCGAGGTGCAGTAGTGGATGGACGCTATTTTTCGACCCACATACGTGCATTTTAAAGGGACCAAGATGGAATCTAGTCCAGGTGTTACCAGCCACCTTGGCAAGCTTGGTTCCGTACCGGATTTTGTGACTCTCTTGAGTCCACTCGCAGGTGCAGTTAAATAACTAGGAAGAGATCACAAGGGAGCTCCAGCCTGGGACTCATAAGGATCTATCAGAGAGAGCTGTTTGGTGTGTTGAACTATAAGACAAAGGTTTGCGTTGGCTTATGTTTTGGAGGTGTCAGGGACAAGCCCAACACCGTAGAATGAGGTTCCTGTTTTGTATAGCTTAGCACCAGACGGCAAGGATTTGTTTTTGTCTGTTTTGTTGATTATGTCTGCAACCTTTGATATTAAACCTGGCAACCCACCAGACTTTTAAGAAAGTTGTGCCTGCCCGCTGCCTTTTTCCCAGGAATGGTGTTCCCGTCGAGCTAATCTCCCACACCATATGGACTCAGCGGGCAACTTTCCAACATGGAGGAGATATTGAAGGCCTTGCTACAGGCGACTGTGGATCAGTGGGAGACCAACCTCCAAGTCCCACAAGCCGTTGCAGCACAGTATAAAGAAAGTCGCAGACAACATGATGCCCAGCAAGAGATCAACAGCTGGTGGAGGCTCTAGTAGAGTTAAAGAAAGGGTCCGCACCTCCTATGCCAGTGGAACAAAAGTTGATCCATGCCAGTTACCATCTGCAGAAGATGACACCAGCGGATGATGTGGAGGCGTACCTCACCATTTTTGAGAGAGTCGCTGTGTGGGAAGGATGGCAAAAAGGGCAATGGTCGAGACTGCTAGCACCTTTTCTGACAGGTGAGCCACAAAAGGCCTATTTTGATTTGGAACTCGATAAGGCCCAGGACTATGAGTCTCTAAAAACATAGATACTCAGATGCCTGAGTGTCACCATGGCAGTTCGGGCTCAACGGGTGAATCAGTGGATCTACCGCATGGACCAGCCACCCCGCTCCCAAATGTTTGACTTAATCCATCTCACGAGGAAGTGGTTACAGTCAGAGACTTTGTCAGGCCCTCAGATCGGGGAGCGCGTGGTCATGGACCGGTATCTGTGTGCATTCCCTGCTACTTTGAGAAAGTGGATCAGCCATGGGGACCCCAAAATGGCAAACCAACTGGTGGACCTCGTGGAGAGATACAGTGCTGCTGAAGACTTGTTGCGCCCATCTGCGTTTGATAAGATCGCTGCGGCTAAAGAGACTATGGGGACCTAGAGACTGGCCAAAGAAGCCAAGAAGGTCTTGGGGACCCTTGAGAGGACTGGGCATAGAGCACATATAGTGTCATGCATTGGGACATATTGTGGCCAACTGTCCCCTAAATGATAAACCAATGCAGTGTGATAATACTTATATGAAAAGACGCATTTCTCTTTTTGCACAGGTCGCATGTACAGCATCATGTTCAAGTCGCATCGAGAAGCAAATGTATGTGATTGCTATTGATTGGGAAACCTGTCACTGCTCTGCTTGACTCTGGTAGTGTGATAACGTTGGTCAAAAGCAGCTGTGTAAATCTGGCAAGGTTACACCCCAGCACTGTCGGGTCATTTGCATCCATGGGGACACTCGTGACTACCAGATGGCGCTGGGCGAGATTGACACCCCTTGCGGCAGAATGACCCATTCAGTGAGGGTGGTACCTTCCCTGCTTCATGAAGCCCTAGTGGGGAGGGATTTTCCCCATTTTTGGAGGTTATGGGGAGGCACAGGGAGTCTGGAGGATAGAGCTCCCCCTGCTGAGGAAGCACAGGAACTCTCTCCTGACCCTTTTTGCCAAATGGAAGGGGAGACTGATGGCAGGTCCAAGGAAGAAGGGGACCCTCTCCCTTTTCCCGTAATTTCTGTGGAGCCGGGGAGCTAGAAGACAGCTGTCCGCCTGAGGTTAATGAACCAGAAAACATCTCTGACTCTGAGTGTGAACAGAATGTGATCCCTGACTTAGAGGTCAGGAGGGAGGATTTTTGTACCGAGCAGTTACGAGATGTCACCTTCATTAAAGCCAGGGAAAACATTAAGGTGATGGATGGGGAACATGTGGAACCTTACTGGGATGTGCCTTTTCCCTACATGGCACTTAAAAACAATTTACTGTATCAGGTGGTAAAACACGGTGAGGAGGAGGTGGAGCAGCTAGTGGTTCCCAAACCCTATCACCGGATGGTGTTAGACTTGGCCCATGGTCATATAATGGGGGGAACCCAGAGGTTCTTCTGGCCCGGGTTGCATGCGGATGTCAAGGAATATTGTGAATCATGTCCTGAGTGTCAAATTACTGCCACGTCCCCCCATTTTCATAGCCCGCTTGTTCCACTGTCCATCATTGAAGTGTCATTTGAAAGAATTGGCATGGATCTAGTGGGGTCAGTGGTAAAGTCTGCTCAGGGTCACCAGCACATTCTGATCATACTGGACTATGCAACACGCTATCTTGAAGCCATCCCCTTGCGGAACACCTCCGCTAAGACTATTGCCAAGGAGTTGGTCCAGGTGTTTAGTCAGGTGGGATCCCAAAGGAGGTTTTAACGGATCAGGGCACCCCCTTTATGCCCAGAGTTACCAAGGAACAAATTGTACAAAATTTCCCATCTCCGTACCTCTGTTTACCACCCCAAAACTGACGGTCTGGTGGAAAGGTTTAACAAGACCCTCAAAAGTACGTCGCAAAAGGTGGTGAATAAAGATGGGAGAAACTGGGATTTTTTGCTACCATATCTCATGTTTGCCATACGAGAGGTTCCGCAGGTGTCTACAGGATATTCCTTGTTTGAACTCTAGTATGGTAGACATCCCAGGGGGCTGCTAGATGTCACAAAAGAGACATGGGAAGGAGAGGCAACCCCGTATAGAAGCATTATAGAGCATATCTCCTTGATGCAGGATCGAATCGCAGCTGTTCTGCCCCTTGTCCGGGAACATATAGAGCGAGCCGGGAAGCCCAGAGGAGGGTTTATAAACAGGGTGCCAAGACCGAACTTTCAACCCCGGGGACAGAGTGCTGGTACTAGTCGCCACTGTGAAAGTAAATTCCTAGCAAAGTGGCAGGGTCCCGTTGAGATTATGGAAAGAGTAGGGGAGGTAAACTATAAAGTTTATCAGCCAGGGAAAAGGAAGCCGGAGTACATCTACCATGTTAATCTCTTAAAACCGTGAAAGGACAGAGAGGCGTTAGCGGCCATGCCAATCCCTCAAAAGGACACGGTACCAATGACCCCGGACGTTCCCATGACAGAAACCTTGTCAGTATAGCAACAAAATGATGTTAAAGAGTTCCTAAGTGAAAATAGAGACTTCTTCTCCCCTTTACCCGGACTGACCTCAGTGACCCAGCATGTGAAGCCTTATAGAATACCTGAGACTAGGCGTGAGGCAGTTGCACTGGTAATCAAAAACATGTTGGCGTTGGACGTGATAGAGGAGTCACACAGTGACTGGTCAAGCCCGCTGGCAACATCAGGTTCTGTAATGACTTCTGAAAACTGAATAGCTTGTCCAAGTTTGATGCATACCCAATGCCTTGGGTCGACAAACTCATTGACAGGTTGGGAGATGCCTGGTATATAACAACCTTACATATAACTAACGGCTATTGGCAGATGCCACTAACAGAATCAGCAAAGGAGTAGGCGGCCGTTTCAGTACAACCGCATGCCGTTTGGTAAGCATGGTGCCCCTGCATCATTCCAAAGAATGATAGACAAGACATTGAGGCCACATCGCCCCCATTTCAGCAGCTTATCTGGATGATGTAGTCATCCATAGCCCCGATTGGGAATCTCATCTACCCCGGGTACAGGCAGTAGTGAATTCCCTAAGGAAGGCAGGGCTCATGGCCAACCCGAAGAAATGTGCCATAGGCTTGTAGGAGGCCAAATATCTTGGCCACATTATTTATCGGGGGTTGGTTAAGCCACAGACCAATAAACTTGAGGCAATCCAAAGGTGGCTCACAGGCGCTTCATTTCCGACTTTGCCACCATTGCCGTCCCTCTAACAGACTTGACGAAGGGTAGAGGGTCGGTCATGGGGAAATGGAATCCGGAGGCAGAGAAGGCGTTCCAGAGGCTGAAGCAGGCCCTTTGTGTACTTGTCAGAGACGGTGAGGAGCGACCTTTGATAATAAACCTGGCAACCCACCACACTAGAAGGTCATGGGAGACTTCACCAAAATGGTCCCCCCCCCCACCTAGAATATGAACTTCAGACTAAGCACTCCAGGCCACAACATAAAGCACCCTGGCAAATCCAATACCTCTCTAGCTTGGGGGGGGGGGGGGGGAGAAGAGGCAAATAGCAATAATGATGAAGAAAACATGACTCTCAAATAAACAAGCAAAATTACATGAAAGTGATTCTAAAGACAGAAGGTTTTTTTACTTTAAGGTGGAAGTAAACCCGTTTCATTGAGCTGGGCACTTATATCTGCAGTGTTTTCTTATCTCTTTTCAAAGCACTAAGTCCCGTGGCTTTCTCCTGCTCCGTTCTTCTGTTATCAGCATGATAACTTCTGACAAGTTGTGATAAAACCAGGCTGAATTTTGTGTCGAGGGAGGTTGCTATAAATAGATTAGTAGAGAGCTGATCTATTCACAGAACAACTCTGCAAGTCTCTGCCTATGTGGGGAGTGGGGGTGTGCCTTTCCTCCAATCAGTTGTCTTGGCTGCATGCCCAGACTTCACTTCCAGTGCTGAACAGGAAGAGAAAATCTCTAACATGATCTGAATGTTCTAAAGAATACATAAAGCTGAAGACAGCCGATATACATATAAAACTTATGTAGGGAGATTTGTTTCAACCCTGTGTATCATCTGAAGCTGTTAACTTCACTGGGTATATGTAAGGGTTTACATCCACTTTAACCACTTCCACACTGTGCGCTGTATATTTACGGCGGCAGTGTGGATGTGTACCGTGAATCACCGTAAAAAAGCGGCGTTCTGCGAGTGGCCGCTATGGGGTGTGCGCACACACGCTCCTGCCGTATTCCTGAGGAGTGTGCCCGCGGCTCGGGCGGACCCGATGTCCACCGGCGAGCCGCGATGAGCGGCCACAGCCAAAGAACGGGGAACTGCCAATGTAAACACGGCGGTTCCCCGCTCTGTCAGTGCGGGCATAGGAGATCTAATGATCCCTGTCACTGGGATCAGTTAGATCTCTTATGCCCAAGGTAGCCCAGCCCACCCACAGTTAGAACACACCCAGGGAACACAGTTAACCCCTTCACTACACCCTGCAGGTTAACCCCTTCACTGCCAATGACATTTATACAGTACTCAGTGGACATTTAAATTTCTGATTGCTGTATAAATGTCATTGGTCCCAAAAAAGTGTCAAAATGGTCCGACATGTCCACCACAGTATCGCAAAAAATAGCAGATCTCAAAAATATGAGGAAGAATATAAGTCGGCCAAAAATGTTTTGTTATATTTTTTTTTTTTATTTGTATTTTAGCAAAAAGTAAGAAAAACATTTTTTTTTGCAAAATTGACGCTTTTTGTTTATAGCGGTGATCAGAAATGACTAAGAGGCAATCAAATACCACCAAAAGAAAGCTCTATTTGTGAGAAAAAAAGGACACAAATTTAGTTTGGGTACAACGCAGCGCAATTGTCAGGAAAAGCGACGCAGTGCAGAAACGCAAAAAGTGCTCTGGTCAGGAAGGGGGTAAATCCTTCTGGGGCTGAAGTGGTTAATGCATTCTCTGCATTCAAAGAGATGTATGGTATTTGCTCTCTGCTCTGCCCCCCCCCCCCCCCCCCCACACACTCACTGGAGTGTTAAGGTGACTGGCTGGCTGAGAGGCTGAGCTAGGTGCCGGTCCAGTCATGTGGGCAGATCCAGACTCCATGGACACGATCTTGCCTGAGCCTGGACTGGTTTTGTGATGTCAGCAGACAGCAGACTTCAGCCCGCTGTCTGATGAAAATGGGTCACAGGAGTGCAGAAAGAGCTAAAAAAAAGTACCTTTAGAATCACTTTAGTTTTTACAATACACAAACCAATATATCATAAACAGTTATCCAAACACAAATAATATAACTAATGACAATAATAATGAGTAAGGAGCGATCCCATAATCAAAATGTCTTAAACAGGCTAAACACATACTAATGGATGATAATAGAGTATATGAAGCTGACAATAGGCTTCATAGAAAAGGTGCAAAAGAGAGTTACTCAGTTACCTTTGGCTTTTCGTTGTCCTGGCCTTGTCTTTTTTATCAAAGCCATCTTCTTTTACATGTGGGTGATTTCTAGGAATACACAATTAACCTTTTGTTTGGTACTTATGAGTGTATGAGTGAAGTGCCTTCCCACAGGAGTACTTAAATTACCATTCATTATAGCTTAAACGTGGTCATTAGTTCTGCAACAATATATTTCATCTGAATAAAATGCTGACTGGATCCTCTATAAAATTCTGCAAAGTTTATCCTCAGACAGGATATCTCATTATTTATGAAATATTTGTTTAGCCTGGTTGTTGTATTCTTGCTAACTGTTTTGAATCCTTTTTGTTTTTCCCCTTGAGATAGTATAGGGCATGAGGACTACTTTTTGACCCATGATATACTTTTTTGAAACATTTGTGACTATAACTGTGTTTGAAGAAGTGATTCTGTAATTCATTTGACTCCAATTCAAAAAACAGTGCCCTTTGTGCTTTATATGCTTTATGCAATGCGACTGAGCTTTTGTAATTCCATAGATTAAATTAACAGGATGGGAACTGGCTACATGCAGCATTGTGTTGCCCATCAGGGGTTTCCTGAATAATTTGGCATCCAGAATTTTTTTTACATGTTTGTACACCATTACATTAAGAAACATAATATTCATCTGTCAAGTGTCATAGTAAAATGGAGATTAAAAGAGTTATTTTTGAGTTCTTCAAAAACTCCAGCAACAGATCTATGGGTCTAATCCACAGTATTAGGATATCATTGATGTACCCGTGCCACACTCTAATATAGCACAGGTACATGAAGAGACGCTCCTGTGTGGAAAGCAATGCTCCCACAACCCTAGGTACAGGTTGGTGTAAGATATAGCACATGTAGTCCCCACCATGATGCTCTGCACCTGGAGGTAAGGGAACCCATCAAAAACAAAAGTATAGTTAAGACAAATTTTTAAGTTGAACTACAAAGGCATTGTAAGGTTATGACTCCAAATCCACTAAGAAAACGTGATACCACCTCTAGACCTTTCCTATGGGGTATGCTTGAAAACAGGGATTCTACTATGATTGCCACAAAAAGGTTTTCTCCAATATCTAAACACCATATAGTGTAGTAAGTAAATGTATGGTATCTTTAATGCAGGAAGATAGCCTCTCTCATGTGGCCTAAGATATTCATCCAGTAAGGTATTAGCATTTTGTGTTAGACTATTGACCCCCAAAACGATTGGCCTGCCTAGGGGATCATACATGCTTTCATGGATTTTGGGAAAGGAGTAAAATGTTCACATGTAGGATGACTGCTTTTAATTGTGTCTGCAAAATGGGATTCTGTTATGTTGACTACAATATCTATGTCTCTAGTGGTCTTATACAGAACATTCTGGAATTATTTTTCTGTCATATCACCACCATGCTTCATACCTATAAATGATATTCTTATAGTCTTTTATATTCAGGTTGTATTAGGTTTATCCTGAATGCTATAACTGAAAGTCCCTTCCTTTCGCATTTTTGATATATCAAATATGGTCATGACAAGTAGTTCTATCTCTCCAAAATAACAGACTTTCTGTTGATATTTCTTTACACGAATCAGCCGGGTGTTCGGGCAGGGAACTATCAGCTTGAATGAACTGCAAACAGCCTGGATTTAGGGTGAATTTATATTCAACCCAAACCAATAGCTCATCCCCATGTGTAGCAAAAGAAAAAGCTCTTTACATATCCTCTTACAAAATGCTAGAAAACACTGCTGAAAATCATTGTACATTGTACTTTGACAGCATACTAAGGTACTAACCTTTGGGACTTCTAATCTAAACTATGGATCCTTTGCAATGATGTGCACCATTCTGCAGTTTTTTTGCATTGCAAGATTGCAATGATGCATTGCAACTGTCCATGGTCCTGAAACACTCACAAATATCAGCCTAGTTTATGGAAAGTTACTGTCTAAGGCGGTTATTCATCTTATAAGGAATGTGTCCCCTTGCCAGCCCCTACTAATTCCAGTTCAGGGCACCAGTCATACATCCACCTGACATGCTGATACCAACCCATATACCTAGTATTGTTTCAGTAGAAGTGTCCAAGAAGCAGGTGCCGACAGGCATTGGGTCCCACTGCATCTTAAAGCGGTGTTCCACACTTTTTAAAGTCAGCAGCTACAAAAAGTGTAGCTGCTGACTTTTAATAATCACCTGTTCCACCTTCCAGTGATGCAGCCGCCCGCTGGCTCACTTCTCTCCCCCTCTTCTGTGTGGTGTAGCAAGTGTGGGCGCCCGGCTTTGGCTTCAAAGCCGACCGCGCACTGCGCATGTGCGAGCCGCACTGCGTGCTGTGAATGACCGGTGTATCTTCTGACGTGTCCCAGAAGATCACCGGGTGGGAGGGGGGGACAGGTGAACTTCCTTCCGGTTCCGCGGCGCCAGGAGAGGAAGTGGGAGCTGGGAACCTGTGAAAACACTGCCCCCCCCCCCAACTGTGGCATGTCAGGGGGTCACATACACTTAAAATGCTTAAGAGTAGTCATAAGAGTATGAAGATTTTTTTTTTTTTAAGCCTTCAACTTACTACTTGAAAAACTTATGGTATAACATTTCTTGAGATCCATGAGAACAACATCTGCTCATTACATGTACAACCACAGCTTACTGCTTCAAATTGTTACACATGTTTGTGTCTTTCTCAGTTAAAGTGATTGTAAAGTCTCATTTTTTTTCTATTAAAATAGCAAACATGTTATTATTACCTGCTCTAGGCAGCGTTTTTGCACAGAGCAGCCCCGATTCTCCTCTTCTCGGGTCCCTGGCTGGAGCTCCTGGCCCCTCCCTCCTGTTGAGTGCCCCACAGCAAGCAGCTTGCTATGGGGGGCACCAGAGCTGAGCCACAGTTCCCTGTGTTCATTCAGACACAGAGCCAATGGCGCCGCTGCTGTGTCTCAGCCAATCCGGAGGGATAGTCCCAGATGGCTGGAGCATTCATGGACATCCCGGTATTAGGGAGGCTGAGGGGTGGTCTGCTGCACACAGAAGGTTTATTTATCTTAATGAATAGAATGCATTAAAATAAATAAAACCTTCTGCCTTTACAAACACTTCAAAGTTAAAACAGTATTTAACATTTAAAGTGGTTGTAAAGGCAGAAGTTTTTTAATCTTTTTTTTAGCCTTCTGTGTGCAGCATCCCACCTAATACTTACCTGAGGTCCCTCTCTGTCCAGCAATGTCCACGAGTGCCTCAGCCATCCGAGATTCTCCTTCCTGATTGGCTGAGACACAGCAGGAGTGCCATTGACTCCCGCTGCTGTCAATCAAAGTCAGCTAGCCAATCAGGGGAGAGAGGGGGCAGGCCGGGTCGGGGCTCAATGTCTGAATGGACACAAGCAGCTGTGACACAGCTGCTTGCTGTGGGGGCACTGAACAGGAGGGAGGGGCCAGGATCACAGAAGAGGGACCCAAGAAGAGGAGGATCTGGGCTGCTCTGTGCAAATCCACTGCAACAGAGCTGGTAAGTATAACATGTCTGTTATTTTTATAGGAAAAAAAATAAGACTTTACCATCACTTTAAGCAAACATTTATTATATTGCAGCATACCAATTCTTAGATGTGATGGCTGTTTTAGTTTCCTTTTTAGATTTTCTTTCTTCTATTTTCATCTGGTGATCCAGCCAGGAAGTCTGATATTTTTCAAAAGCACAAAAATCCTCCAGCAGAATGCATCAGTTTACATGGATAAGACAAACCCCTTAAAGCGGTAGTAAACCGCCATGCTTTTTTCTTTCTTTTTTTAAACCTGCAAGGTAAAGCTATAATGTGCTAGTATGCATCAAATACTAGCACATCATGTATAACTTACCTTAAAACAAAGCCCTCCAGTGACGCGCTATCACAGCTGACATGGCTTCCATTTTCACCTGGCCTTCCTCCCAGGTTTGCATCCTTTGGCCATCTGATTAGCTGCGCCGCAATGACGTCACTCCCGTGCATGCGCACGGGAGCCGCTATTCATGACACGACTCCAAAGAAATGGCACAGGGGGCGTGACCAGATGTGAACGAGGCAAGTCGTGCTTCTGGAGAGCTCCGTGATCCTCCTGTAAATTTCTCCTGATAGAGACGGATCCCCCCGGCCAATCTCACCTCATAGTCTGCCGGGCACGGTGTGGAGACCCAGGGATGCCGTCTGGCTCAACCAAATGCTCAACGCAAAAGCAGCAACCTTCTCCGGCCTCCAGAGTACGAGTCACTGGCCCCGCCTCCGCCATCTTGGATCCGAGGCAGTTGGTCACACATGCTCAGAGCGCGTTGCGGAGCATGGAGGGAGCGAACGCTGCCAGACCTCAAAGTCCTGTAAAGCAGGCAGGGAAGGCAGACAGCACCAATAAAGGAGTCGAGGCGATCACCAAACCCATCCTGGAGGCCATCAGGGTGAGCAAGTCGGAGGTATTGGTCCACATAGATCACCTGACTAGCGAATGCGCTTTGATTCGACAAGACATCGATAAGATACGAGACCGAGTGACAGATACTGAGGGCCGCATCCCTGACATTGAAGACAATGCTCACTCTCATGGGACCCACATAGCAGACCTGCAGGACATGGTTAGGGCCTTGCAGTGGAGGGCAGATGACGCCAAGGACAGACAAAGACGGAACAATGGGCCGGTGGTGGGGCTGCCAGAGGGTATGGAGGGCCAACAGCCGGCAGCCTTTGCAGAGCAATTATTCAAAACCCTGCTGAAGCTTGATAACTTGCCCCCCACATACGTGGTAGAACGTGCCCACTGAGTGCCCACAGGCAAGCGTCCCCCAGGCAACCCCGCCTAGGGCGTTCCTAGTTCGCTTCATGAACTACAGAGACAGGGACATGATCTTGACCGAAGCAAGGAAACAGCAGGACCTTTGCCATGAAAATGCTAAACTCATGCTGTTCCCGGACTTCTCAGCGGAAACACAAGGATGTAAGGAAGAGTTTGCTTGAAAGGCAAATCCAATACAGTATGCTGTACCCTAGCAAGCTGAGAGTTCAACACAATGGCTTGGTAAATTTTTTTAATACCCCTCAAGAATCCAATGACTGGCTGGACAGAGATCCTTGACTGCATCTCTCCTCACAATATCAGATGGTCCGCGGTCTTCCCAGATCTGTTGCTCCCTGTTTCTAGTCCTCATCCCCCCTTTTTCTTTTCTTTTGTTTGCTCCACTCTTTGTTCATGTGCTTGACTGTTTTACACTGTTGAGATCCCCATCCACTGCTCTGTACATGAGTTGGGGACCTCTATGAGGACTGGCAGTTATACCCTTGCCCATATTTTCAGCCAATTTTTTACTAAGGCATGCCCTGGCCTCCCAGCTTGAGTTGACGGTTCAGTGGCCTCTCCTGGCGTGGCGGGGATGGGAACACCTCTCTAACTTTCATCCTTGCCACCTCCCACAGAGCCTCCTATTGGAATACCAAGAAGAGACGGAACATGCTGAACTGTTGGGATCACCTGACACACCACGGAAGTTTATGTTTTTGTTTGATGGTTTTGGGACAGGCTGCATACCGTTTATCTTGTTTTTTTAGTTTATGGGATATCTTCAGGTATGACAGCAAAGGGTGTTTTTCTGCTAGCTCATGGACTTGGACATTGAGGTTACTCCTCTGGTATGTTAAGAACTGTTGGAATGTGCAGGGACTGAACAATCGCTTTAAAAGGGTTGCTGTTTTTCAATTCCTTAAATCTTACAAGCCACATGTCATCCTCCTACAGGAGGTCTCTATTCTCATCAGTAAAAATGTTCCTTATACCACACACCAGGTGCTCTCAGACCCCGGGGGTAGATGTCTGGCTATAGTCGCCGATTTCCATCAGGTCAAATTACTTATAGTAAATGTTTACTTACCTCTTCTGTTCAGTCACCAGGTGTTGTATGACTTGTTAATCAGGCTTGCCCCGTGGGTGCATTTGCCCACGGTGTGGATGGGGGCTTACAACGCGATTCTGGATTCCGCGTTGGATTCCTCCAACCTCAATAGAAGTAGTTCTGTAGACCTATGCACGTGGGCCTCGACGGCCGGTTTCTCAGAACTATGGCGGGAAAGGCATCCGACAACCCGTGCATACTCTCATTTGTCTAAAACCCATCGCTCTGCAGCCAGGATAGACTTGGCTTTTGCTAAGAATCAATTGCTAGCATTGCTCCAGAACATAGAATACCTTCCAGGAGGTATTTCAGACCACAACCCATTAGTTCTGTCCCCGGAGGTGGGCCAGTCTTCTGACAGAGGCCGAGATTGGCGCCGGGATGGCTCCAAGAAGAGCAATTTACATCCCAGCTCCAAGCCTCGCCTCGATCCATACATATTGGGCAACTAATGCTAATACCACCTTCCCCCCTCTAGAGTGGGAGGCTTTTAAAGCAGTGACCAGGGGAGAGTGTATCTCTGCCATAAAATCAGCCTGCAAAAACCACAACAAACTAGTTAATGGGTTAACGGAAAGAGAGAAAGAATGCGCTGTGGGACATGCTGCATCTCCCTCGGAGGAAACACTCACGGCTCTGCTAGAGGCGCAGCGTCTCCTTTCCCTGCATTACTCAGGCTTAGCACACACGCAAGCTACGCACAGAGCTGAGTCTCTGTTTATTCAGGGAGACAAAAATGGGAAATTGCTGGCTCTCTTAGCCACGACCAACCAACAAATCCCTAATATTTCTGCCATTATCAATCCCCGGTAGGGGAGATCATTTCGGACCCATCTGGGATAATGGCAGAATTTGTATAGTTCTTCTATTCTCTATATGCTCCTATCCCGCCATATGCCCAAGATGACCTAAAATGTTAGATAATTTGAATATCCCAGTCTTATCAGAGGAAGATAGGAAGGCCATGGATGCTAAAATTACCCCTCCAGGGAAGGCGCCAGGCCCGGATGGTTTTCCACCTGATTTTTATAAGACATATGCGGAGGTCCTGGCGCCCAGGCTAGGAGCTTTATTTGACTTCTGTTTGGAACAGCAGACTCTGCCACAAACCATGCTGGAGGCTTATGTTGTCCTCCTTTTAAAGCCGAGTAAAGACCTTCTAAATTGCTCTTCATACCGCCCCATAGCCCTATTAAATATGAACCTAAAAATTCTAACGAAAGTACTGGCCTCTAGGCTATCCAAAATTGTGGCATCCTTAATAGACATAGATCAGACTGGGTCCATGCCGGGCAAGTCCACCGACACGAATCTACGTAGGATTTTAACACACCTACAGCTTCCTAACTCAGGCCAATCCTAAAGAATAATCTTATCTATTGATATAGAAAAGGCCTTCGACTTGGTGGACTGGCCCTACATGCTTACGGTCCTGGAACTGATGGGGTTTGGTCCCAATTTTAGGACCTGGATTACTTTGTTATACAGTTCCCCCAGGGCAGCAGTTAGAATAGGTTCGGCAATATCCCCCTTCTTTAGCATCAAACGGGGTACTAGACAGGGCTGCCCACTGTCGCCCTTCCTGTTTGCTCTGGTCATGGAGCCGATGGCCATGGCGCTCAGGTGGGCGAACCCAAACGGAGCTATACGAGTAGGATCCATTAATGAATGCCTGGCGTTATACGCCAATGACCTCATTCTCTTCCTCAGGGACCCGGGAGCGTCCTGCAATCAGCCCTCTCTATCCTAGATAAGTTTGCTGGATATTCTGGGCTGAGGGTGAACTGGGGAAAGTCATCCATATTGCCGCTAGATGGGGGGCCAGGGCAGCGGCGGACCCAAATCTGCCGCTGAAATGGGTCTCTTCCATCACATACCTGGGAGTTAGGATATCGGCTAACATCAATGACTATGCCTCACTAAACCTCTCCCCTCTTCTAGCCCTTTATAGGCAAAAGATTCAAACCTGGGAAAAATTCCCGCAATCTTTGACTGGGAGAATAAGCTTACTGAAAATTAAGTTTTTACAAATTGTACTATACTTCCTCAGAAATACACCAGTCTGGATTCCTAAATCATTTTTCAGTCAATTAAATAAACTAACAAGCTCTTTTCTGTGGTCTCCTGGAATACCTAGGATCAGCCTTAGGACGTTGCAGGAGCCTGTTGGACGGGGAGGAATGGGCCTGCCGGATTGGCGGAGGTACTTTCTTCCTTTTTGTGCATAGATGGCTGGCGGCAGATGATGCCGACTCAGCAACAGTGCTGAAGGCAGCGTACTTGGGGTCGTATGAGAGCCTGCGGCTGGCTGTCCTTAGGGGGGCCAGTCCGGGTTCTCCATTGACTCCTTCTATGGAGGCAACAGTAAAAGTGTGGGACGTGGCGGGGAAGTTGGCCTGCCCCAATTATAGAGGTTTTCCCACATCTATGCCCCTCTGGTTCAACCCTAGGCTTTCCCAGTTCGACCATTACCCAGATCCCATGGTGTGGGCGATAAAGGGGGTAAAGACTCTCAGAGATATAACCAGAGAAGGTGACCTGCTAACCTTCGACCAGCTGAAGGTGCGCCACGCCTTCAGGGCACAGTTCACAGCCTCTGGGGTGGAGGCTTTGCTGTCCGACCTTGAACAGCTCCTGTCCACTGTGGGACTCTCTAAAACACTGTCGGCTGTGTACAAGGAGTTATTCAAGCTGTCCTCTCCGGCAATAGCGTAGTGCAGAGAGCATTGGACTCGTGAGCTTCCTGGTTTGCAGAGCGATGAATGGTATGAGGTTTGGGAGCAGCCATTTCAACACCTGGTCTCAGCCAGAGATAGGCTGATCCAGTTTAAGCTCCTTCATAGAGCTTATTTTACTCCAGCCAGACTAGGTAAAATGTATCATACGGCTTCGGCAGAATGCTGGAGATGTACTTACTCCCCAGCTGATGCCGAACATATTTTCTGGTCGTGCCTCCAGATCCAGATATTCTGGTCTGGGGCAGCATCATGTCTATCCACCCTCCTATCGATTCCTATCCCGCCTTCTATTAAGGTTTGCTTACTAGGGCAGGTGGAAGACATTGTCCAATCTAGAGCACATAAAACCCTACTCACAATACTACTTTTCTATGACAAAAAAGCTATCCTCCTAAAATGGAAATATTCACTGCACCAACCTTTCCCTTTTGGAAGGGTTTGGTCAATGCTATGATACCATTCTATAGGGCAACATATCTTGCAAGAGGCTGTGAAAAGAAATTTGACAAGGTCTGGCACACATGGTTATCCTCATCCTCTACTGTGTGAAGGGACATTTTGACTGAAGTAGAGCTTGGCTGCTTTTGATCTGTTGTGGTACTTTCTGTCCCCCTGGAAGGTTGGGCCCTGGGGTAAATAGAAATATACAGGAGCCCCTGAGCCAGTGTGAACCTCTGGATTGAGCTGTCCTTTTCTGGCTAACCAGGGAGAGGGGTAAATATACAAATGCCTTCCTACCAGTTCTTGACTGAACATATGTAACATACAATTAAACCAAGGTTGAGCTAGCATGGAATGGGGGTGGGGGGAGGCTCTGTTTGTTTTGTTAGGGGTAAGGTTCTATTATTGGGCCCTGCGTGGTCCTGGACTGGGTCCTGGCTAGGATCCAGGTCTCGTAGACTTTGTTTTCTTTTGAATTTTTTTTTTTTATATATATGTTTTGTGCAAAACTCATTAAAAAGACAATTTACAAAAAAAAGAAATGGCACAGGCATACCGTTCCTTTAGATAGCATGCACTGGTGACCTCACCGGCCCATTCACAAGTAAATATCTCCTAAATGGTACATGTTTAGGAAATATTTACTGTACCTATAGGCAAGCCTTACTATGGGCTTAGATTTAGGTAAATATCAACCATAAAACCTTTATCTAGAAAGGAAACAACTGCTTGTTGTAACTGATTATAAAATGTGAGCTGGAACTTGCCTTCAAATTTTTAGTGTATCTAAATCTGCTGACACACTTAACACTACAACCCCCCCCCCCCCCGACTGACAATGCTGCTGTCCTGTGCTAGTTCATCCAGAGTTGTGCCTCATTAATACAGGAGGTGCTTTAGTTGCCAGATAACCAGGTGAAAAAAGAGGGAAAATTAAATTGATGCAGCTGCAACATTTAAAGGTCATCTTTTTGGTTTTGGGTTTAACACCACTTTAACCATTTGGGGTCTATTTATAAATGGTTTAACACAAGATTCACAGAACTTTTACCTGGGGCTCACACATGTTTTCATTTGTAGTCAATTTTAAAAATGTGTGAATCTTATGTAAAGGCTTTATAAATCTTGGATGAAAACATTTGTAAATATATTCCTATTAGTCTGTCTGACTTAAAATAATGGTGGAGAATTAGTGATTGCTGTGAAATACAGATCTCCTTTCTTGTGGCCAATCTAAAAAAATCATGTATTATTGATAACATAATTTAAAGGCCAAATTGCTGAAATGTAACAAGACATATCTCAGGATAAAGACACACAAAGCCATATCCAAAATTGTACCAAAACAGCAAAGAGGGAATTACTTTCCCAAAAAGGAACTTTTAACAATTTAATAAAACAATATTTATTCAATCCCCTTAAAAGAAATGGTGGAATAATATAAAACCACCACACATAGGTTACAGGCATATAGCATATAAAACTAAGAACAGTATAAATGCAGAAGATGCTGGTGTGTGTGTGTATATATATATATATATATATATATATATATATGGTCTGTCTGTATGTCTGTAAACCCAATGCATTTCACAATCCACAATTGCTTCATCAGGGACACCACGGAAGTATCTGAAAAGTTGGAGAACAATTTAACAGTACAAAACATCATCACACTTTGCATGAAACAGATGTGTCATGTTTCTCCCCTCTGACTGGCCCAGTGCCCAGCCCACCTCCTCCCTCATTTTTGGTTTCTGGGGGATTCATATTCAGACCTTGTTTGTGGCATCTTCCACAAGTGTTAAGACCGTACACACAGTACGATTATCGGCCAACAACGGTCGCCCAACAACCTGTTGGCCGACTATCTGACTGTTAGTACACATGATTCGACAGCCGGTTTCCAATTATCATCCAACAGAAGTTGGTTGACAAGACTAGAAAACTTTTGGTGGCCAACAAGGCATTGGCCGATTGTTGGCTGGTGTGTACAGAAGAAGAGCCAACAAAAAGTTGGAAGTGCTAACATGCATGCTTGGAATCCAGGAAGTGTTCGGTCGTGTTAACCTGTGTTCATAATTCACAAATCACATTCACCTGAACTTCCACGTTATACGCTCCTAACACGTCACTACATTCGGCTTTGTTGGCCGATTACTTGACTACCGTCAGTACCCTAGACAAAACCGCCAACAGCCAATTTGGACAAAAGTTGGATGTTCGGTTGTCCAACAATCGGAGCATGTGTATGAGGCTTTAGTGTTAGCGGATGTTATACAGGTGACAAATGTGGTAAGCTTATGAACACATATGGTAATGCTATCTGTTTCATTCAAAGTGTGATGATGTTTTTTATTGTTAAAATGTTCTCTAACTTTTCACATGCTTGTATGGTGTCCCTGGTGAAGCAGTTGTGGAGTGTGAAATGTGTTGATGCAGAGAAAGGGGATATGCTACCATCTAATCCATTCACGCATGTATACTGTTTTTAATTTTATGTGCATTACATCTGTAACCTATGTGTGGTGGTTTTGCATCATGCCACCATTTCTTTTAATGGGATTGAATAAATATTTTTTTATTAAATTGTGTTATCTGTCTGAGTATGATGCCTTTGAAGTTCCCCTTGTTGTAAAGTAATTTCCTCTTTGGTGTTTGGGTGAAATTTTAAAAATACACTCCGGTTCCAATACTCACCTCCTCTCCAGCGCAGGTGTATAATAGAGAGTCCCGTGACCAGCCTGAATACATATAAAAAAAGGTAAGTATACAAAAAAAAAATACAGCGGGGAAGCTCTAGGGGCAAGAGAGGGGAGTCCAGACATATCCTTTAAATTTAATAGAAGAATCACTTTAACACATCACTATATTATAGTGTCATCAAACAATCCAACCACCAAAGCCTGCACAGTGTTAAAATAAACAGACCTGGGTGCATTGCTCCAAACTGGAACGGCATTGGTACTTGTGGTTGAGCTGCAGCACTAGCTGCTCCTGCTGCAGTGAGTGGAGATATTGGGGGTGGAGGCATCGTTGGAGGCATTCCTGGAGGTAATGCACCAGGCGGCGGAACTGGAGGAAAAGGGGGTAAGCCTGCAGCTACAGCGCTGGTTAGGGAAGTGATGACAGCAGGAGCTGTAGGAGTAGGAGGGGCATCCGCAAAAAGCTGGTGAGGCCTATGAGCTTGGGACAGTGGGTTCTGTGCAGCCAGCAACCTCTCTGCCGCCGAGCCGTGCCTCTCACCCTTGGAGTCCTTATTAAAGGCACTGCAGATCTTTCTCTTTCACTTCCACTGACTTGAATATGAGCAGTGTATGTATATTGTGGTCACATTCACTGGTCTACTCTACTCAAACTACAGCACCCATGACACATTGCTCTTGTGCTCCTACTGTACAATTGTCTTTCATATTATTAATTTTGTGTGGGTGGGGATTTTATGAATGGGGAGGTTTCCACTGCTATTAGCGCCAATGCTGGCTTCCTCAGCACATAACAATATAGTTCATCTCTGGAGCAAGCAGAGGAGGGTGGCTACATTCCCACATACAGTGGAACTTTGTAAACCAAACATCCCTCATAACTGAGGAGCACTCCAGATTTGTATGTACTGCTAGACAATACTATTAGAAGGTAAGAAATAAATGATGATATTGAATTTCATTTTTTTTTTTTCTTAGTTCTCGGGTGAAGAGACACTTTGGATCAAAAAATGCGCTCGCTGAAGATAGTTTATACGTCTTATACTATTTGCAGGTTACACGGGTATACACTTTATTACCAAAAGTATTGGGGCACCTGCCTTTACACGCACACAAACTTTAATGGCATACCAGTCTTAGTCCATAGGGTTCAATATTGAGTTAGCCCACTCTTTGCAGCTATAACAGCTTCAACTGTTCTGGGAAGGCTGTCCACAAGGTTTAGTAGTGTGTCTATGGGAATGTTTGACCAGGAGCACATTTGTGAGGTCAGGCACTGATGTGGATGACTAGGCCTGGCTCGCAGTGTCAACTCTAATTCATCCCAAAGGTGTTCTATCAGATTGAGGTCAGGACAGTCAAGTTCCTCCACCCCAAACTCGCTCATCCATGTCTTTGTGGACCTTGCTTTGTGCACTGGTGCGCAGTCATGTTGGAACAGGAAGCGGCCATCCCCAAATTGTTCCCACAAAGTTGGGAGCATGAAATTGTCCAAAATGGCTTGGTATGCTGACACCTTAAGAGTTCCCTTCACTGGAACTAAGGCGCCAAGCCCAACCCCTGAAAAACAACCCCACACCATAATCCCCCTCCACCAAGTGATTTGGACCAGTGCACAAAGCAAGGTCCATAAAGACATGGATGAGCGAGTTTGGGGTGGATGAATTTGACGGGCCTGCACAGAGTCCTGACCTCAACCCGATAGAACACTTTTGTGATGAATTAGAGTGCAGACTGTGAGACAGGCCTTCTCGTCCAACATCAGTGCCTGACCTCATAAATGTGCTCCTGGTCAAACATTCCCATAGACACACTCCTAAACCTTGTGGACAGCCTTCCCAGAAGAGTTAAAGCTGTTATAGCTGCAAAGGGTGGGCCAACTCAATATTGAACCATACGGACTATGACTGGGATGCCATTAAAGTGCACGTGCATGTAAAGTCAGGCGTCACAATACTTTTAGTGAAATTATGTATTTCTATGCTCTTTGTTTTTGTTACAGTGGAACTTCACTCATTCAAAATTGATTATTTTAATCCTTCTGCTGCTAGCATTAGTAAATAGTTAGGAAAATATAAATTTACTTGTTTTACACTTTTGTTTTACATTTCTTCAGCTACTCTCTGGTTTCCAAGCCTAGGCAGATGATGCCATACATCTCAGGAGTCTCCAAGAGGGGAACATGGGTTTTCTCAGTCAAACACACCCTTCTGCCTACATTCCTGAGCTAAGGGCAAATGGATTCCAGGATTCAAGTCTACATGAATCATCTGCCCTTGCCCAAGATGGCTGTGGCCAGAAATGCTACTGGATTGTTTTTCAAAGTGCTTTCTCTACAAAATAAAGCATGGAGACATGGATGAATGGGTGAGTTTGTTTCGAATAGTAAAAAATTAATCAAAATAGCATTTTTGGTTTGTAGTGCTCAGATACAGTATAGTTCCACTTTAAGCTTAGATTAATGATACAGATGCCATGTTTACTGAAACTTGTAGCTTACAGACTGACAGTGGAATTTAAATAGAACACCTTTAACAGATCTATCCATTATCTTTTACCAGACCGTCTTTTAGACCAGTTCAAGGAAATAGGAAGTTTTAAAACATACTTACATGAATATATAAATAATTTTGGACTGCTTTCTTATTTCCCCAGGTTGCAAGTAAATGGCAAATATTTCCTGACAGCCAATGAAACTGTCAAGGAAAATTCCCGGCTATAAAAAGAGGGCGCTAAAACCAACACACAGGATGCAGTTTGAAATTGAGTTAGAGAAATTAAAATTAAGCTTTGTGTCACTCAAACTTTATGAATTCTTTTTATTTTAATTTGTTCTATCTTCTTTTTTTTGTAATGTGACTGAAAACCTACAGTGTCCTAAAGTCTGAAACTCCCGAACTGAGAAAATATTTTGCACAAAACGGTGTTGCTTCTGGCAACTAACTTTACAAATAACAAGGAAAAAAATAAAGTTATCAGGCATGGTGAGTGTGTAGTTTTGCTGAGTTTTAACCTAATGGCTGCCCTCCAAGGTTAGCTAATAACGACTGACATGCTCTGGAATCTTGAGGACTAAATCAACATTGTTTTCACAGCTGTAATTAAGCCACCTAATCAGAAGCAGATTTTGACGGGACAGTTTTTGGAAGCCAAATATTACAATTCCTTATGCCTGGAGTGCAGTGGCTCATGAGAGGTCCTTATTTCATTTCAGGTTATACAAAAAAAAAAAATGAGAAAGGTAGTAAAATGAAAAGACTAATAAAAGAAAAAGGAGGGGAGAAAGAAAAAAAGCCCCTGAGTGTCGTGTGTTGAAATGAAGCAGGCCTGTGTGTTCATGCTTCGTCCGGGTTAGCTTCCCAATCCCACCCTCCTTCTTAGGCTCACTGCCGAGTCCCCCATGTCTCCAGTGGCAGCTGCAACGGGCCCAGCCAAAATCAACAGATGAGCTGGTTTGAACTGGCTCTCTGTGTGTTCTGACTGTAAATTGTGCTGGTGATGATTAGAGAACTCTAACACAGGATGTCGACTCTTTAAAACGGTCCAGAGAAAATATATATATTTCTTTTCTTTCCAGGGATGAGGACATTTGTATAAGCCTATTTTTTTTTTACCCTCCACTCCTCTTTTCATTGTGGTTTTGGTACATTCTTGGGTGTCTATGACTTTCAGATGATTTGAAACATGTATTTGGTATGTAAAATAAACGCGTTGTTATTTATTTTGTTTTAGGAGTAACATTTCACAACTTCGACTGACTGAATTTCCTCCTTGTGTTTATGGGACCTGCCAATGGAACCTTTTCCTAATGCTGTGTCGATGTGGGAGTTGTCACTCCAGGCTTATCAGTACACAGTGGAAATATAACTGGAATACACAAAGTGCTGAACCGTAGAGAAAGGATTTAAAAAAGTGTGGGGTCATAAGTACTACTAGGAGGTCAAAAGTTCACACAAGCAAATCTAACCTGGTACAAATGTCCCATTGTGAATTTATTTTATTAAATGGAGGTTTAGATGAATGTAATATAATTATGTTGGGAAATATAACCGGTACCGTACCAGCTCGCGTACATTTACTGCTGCAGTGTGGCTCTATTCCGCAAACCGCTCGCACGGGCACGCTCTCGTGCCCGCCACACTCTGCAGGAATGTGCCTGTGGCTCGGGCAGACCCGATGCCCGCCAGCGAGCCGCGATGATCTGGCAGAGAGAAAGAACGAAAAACCACTGATGTAAACACGGCGGTTCCCCGCTCTGTCAGTGGGCATTTAAAAGATCTACAGATCTTGTCACTGGGATCAGTTAGATCTCTTATGCCCATGGTAGCCCAACCCCCTCACAGTTTGAACACGTCCAGGGAACACAGTTAACCCCTTCACTGCCCCCTGCAGATTAACCCCTTTACTGCCAATGACATTTACACAGTAATCAGTGGATATTTAAATTTCTGATCGCTGTATAAATGTCATTGGTCCCAAAAAAGTGTCAAAAATGTCCGATATGTCCACCCTAGGGTTGCCACATCATCCCTTTAATCCAGGACACATACTAATTACTCAGGTTCTGAGGCTGATTAAGGTGGTAATTAAACTCACTTGGTGCCTTATCTGCATTAAGCCTCAGAACAACCTGTGTAATTCATAGGTGTCCTGGATTAAAGGGATGATGTGGCAACCCTAGTCCACCCCAATATCAAAGTCCCGATAAAAATCGCAGATCGCTGCTATTACCAGTAGAAAATAAAAATTGTAAAAACGTTCAAAAATTAATTCTCATGGTTTGTAAACGTACCAACTTTTGTGCAAAACCAATCAATAAACGCCAATTTCTATTTTTTTTTTTTTACATATATTTAAATATGAGGATGAATATAAATCGGCCAAAACTGATGAATACATTTGTTTTTTTTATATATTTTTTGGATTTGTATTTTAGCAAAAAGTAAGAAATATTGTTTTTTTTTTTTGCAAAATTGTTGCACTTTTTTTGTTTATAGCGGTGATCAGAAATGACGCACAGGTGATCAAATACCACCAAAAGAAAGCTCTATTTGTGGGAAAAAAAGGATGCAAATGTAGTTTGGGCACAGCATTGCACAACCGTGCAATTGTCAGTTAAAGTGACGCAGTGCCGAATCACAAAAAGTGCTCTGGTCCTAACATGGGAAATCCTTCCGGGGCTGAAGTAGTTAAATAGGTATTACTGTGCATAATCTTCTACAACTTAAATGTAGCAGCAAAGTCTGGCTGAAATAAATACAGTAGAATAGGCATATAGTAATCTGCAATATAGGGAAAAACCAAAATGTTCTCAAGGGGCTACACTGTTTCAATACATGCTAAGGATATAGGCGTTGTTCTATTACAGGCAAACACACTGTCCCCTTTGCAAGGAAATTTCCTCCAGAGCTTAGTGAATGTGGTCAAATTTCACTTTGCAAAGAATACCCAATCATGTGCAAGGAAAAAAAAAACATCACTTTTTGCTTGCACATGATTGGATGATGGAAGTCCACAGAAATTCACCTCATTTGACTTTTAGTAAATATACATAGTAAATACAGTAAGACTAGTAAAACCTAGTAATTCATAAATTACCTAGATGGACTTATGTCTTTTTTCAACCAGACTAAGTATTTACAGTGCCTTGAAAAAGTATTCATACCCCTTGAGATTTTCCACATTTCGTCATGTTACAATCAAACATGCAAATGTATTTTGTTGGGATTTTATGTGATAGATCAACACAAAGTGGTACATAATTGTGAAGTGGAAGGAAAATGATAAATGATACAAATAAATATGTGAAAAGTGTGGCGTGCATTTGTATTCAGCCCCTTTACTCTGATACCCCTAACTAAAATCTAGTGGAACCAATCGAGTCCACCTGTGTGTAATTTAATCTCAGTATAAATGCAGCTGTTCTGTGAAGACCTCAGAGGTTTGTTAATAGCATCATGAAGGCCAAGGGACACACCAGACAGGTCAGGAATAAAGTTGGGAAGATATTTGAGCCTGGGTTCACACTTGTGTAGTGCGGAAACCGGCGAGATTACAGAGCCAGTTCCCGCATTGCATCACTCCCACAGGCAGTTCACACTGCCTTCTGCAAACCACTGCGGGTGTCATTACAAAGTTAATGACACCAACAGTTTTGTCACAGATCGCAGTGCGAACTGTGAACTCGCACATGAATCAGATCGCATGGGTGAGAACACTGATGCGATTGCACTGCGGGAAAAAAGGTCCCTGCACCTTTTTTGTGTGAATCAAATGCAAGTTCAGCCATACGACTGTATGGCTAAACTGGCACTGCTCAGAGATCGCATCTGGTGGGCACCTGCGGTGCGGGTGTGAATCACATGCGATCTCTGAGATCGCACATATGTGAACCCAGGCTAAAGCAGGGTTAGGTTATAAAAAAAATCCCAAACTTTGAACATCTCACGGAGCACTGTTCAATCCATCATCTGAAAATGAAGAGTATGGTACAACTGCCAACCTACCAAAACATCACCAGGCAGGCCGGGCAAGGAGAGCAGGCCGGGCAAGGAGACCATTAATCAGAGAAGCAGTCAAGAGGGCCATGGTAACTCTGGAGGAGCTGCAGAGATCCACAGCTCAGGTGGGAGAATCTGTTCACAGGACAAATATTAGCCGTGCACTCCACATTTCTGGCCTTTATGGAAGAGTGGCAAGAAGTAAGCCATTTTTGAAAGAAAGCCATAAGAAGTCCAGTTTCAGTTTGCGATAGGCCATGTGGGGGACACAGATTACACAAGTGGAAGAAGGTGCTCTGGTCATATGAGACCAAAAATTTTACTTTTTGGCCTAAAAGCAAAACGCTATGTGTGGTGGAAAACTAACTCTGCACATCACCCTGAACACACCATCCCCACTGTGAAACATGGTGTTGACAGCATCATGTTGTGGCAATGCTTTTCTTCAGCAGGGACAGGGAAGCTAGCCAGAGTTGATAGGCAGATGGATGGAGCCAAACACAGGGCAATCTAAGACAAAAACTTGTTAAGGTCTGCAAAAGACTGGAGACTGGAGCAGAGGTTGACCTTCCAGCAGGACAACGCCCCTAAACATACAGTCAGAGTTACAATGGGATGGTTTAGATCAAAGCATATTCATGTGTTAGAATGACACAGTCAAAGTCCAGACCTAAATCCAATTGAGAATCTGTGGGAATACTGCTGTTCACATACACCCTCCATCAGGGGCGTTGCTAGGTCTACAAAAGATCTGGGGCTAGAGCCCATAGCAGCGAAGTAAAGAAAGACCTACACTTGAGCGGGCATACATGTAATAAAATAAATAATAATAGTAATAAATATACATGTGTATGTATGTATGTATGTGTGTGTGTGTGTGTGTGTATATATATATATATATATATACAGTCTGCATTCCAGACCGGGACATACCTGCCAATTGCAGAATTGCACCCACCCTGTAAGAGACCCGGGGCTATGGGCCCCAGACTCGGGGCTATAGCCCCAATAGCCACCCCCTAGCAGCGCCTCTGCCCTCCATCAAATGTGATAGAGCTTGAGTTATTTTGCAAAGAAGACTGGGAAAAAAATTACTCTCTAGATGTGCAAAGCTGGTAAAGACATCCCCAAAAAGATTTGCAACTGAAATTGTAGCATAATGTGTTTATAATACTATTCTATATACAATACAAAGTATTGACTCGGGGTTGGGGGGGGGGGAGGGCGAATACAAATGCATGCCACACTTTTCAGATATTTACAGTGCCTTGAAAATGTATTCATACCCCTTAAAAGTTTCCACATTTGTCATGTCACAACCGAAAACAAAAATGTATTTTGTTGGGATTTTATGTGATAGACCAACACAAAGTAACACATAACTTTGAAGTAGAAGGAAGATGATAATTGGTTTTCAACATTTTTTTACAAATAAATATGTTAAAAGTGTGGCGTGCATTTGTATTCAGCCCCCTTTACTCTGATTCTCCAAATTAAAATCTAGTGGAACCAATTGCCTTCAGAAGTTATCTAATTAGTAAATAAAGTCCGCCTATGTGTAATTTACTCTCAGTATAAATACAGCTGGTCTGTGAAGCCTTCTAAGATTTGTTAGAGAAGTTTAGTAATTAAACAGCTTTGTGAAGTCCAAGGAACACACCAGACAGGTCAGGGGTTAAGTTGTGGAGAGGTTTAAAGCAGGGTTAGGTTATACAAAATATCCCAACCTTTGAACATCTCCCGGAGCACTGTTCAATCCATCATCCGAAAATGGAAAGAGTATGACACAACTGCAGACCTACTAAGACATGGCCGTCCACCTAAACTGAAAGGCCGAGTAAGGAGAGCATTAATCAGAGAAGCAGCCAAGAAGTCCTGTTTGCAGTTTGCGAGTACCCATATGGGGGACACAGCAAACATGTGGAAGAAGGTGCTCTGGTCAGATAAAACCAAAATTTAACTTTTTGACCTAAAAGCAAAATGCTATGTGTGGCAGAAAACTAACACTGCAAATCACCCTGAACACACCATCCCCATCGTGACACGTGGTGGTGGCAGCATCATGTTGTGAGAATACTTTTCTTCATCAGGGACAGGGAAACTGGACAGAGTTGATGGAAAGATGGATGAAGCCAAATACAGGGCAATCTTAGAATAAAACATGTTAGAGTCTGCAAAAGACTTGAGACTGGGGCGGAGGTTCACCTTCCAGCAGGACAATGATCCTAAACATACAGCCAGAGCTACAATGGAATGGTTTTGATCAGAGGTCTCTGAACTTTCTAAGCAAAGCACCAGTTAACTGTCCTTCAGACTTTAGGAGGGCCGGACTAGGGCTGATGAGAGTAGAAAATGTCCTGGTGTCCAGTGGGAGCAAACCATGCTCTATCTTTGGTGTCAGTGGGAGGATTAGTGCCCCATTGTTGGTGTCAATGAAAAGAATTCTGCCCCATCGTTGGTGTCAGTGGGAGAAATAGTAGCCCATTGTTGGTGTCAATTGAAGGTATTGTGCCCTTTTCATAGTGCTCCATTGTTGGTGCCAGTGACAGGAATTATGCCCCATTGTTGGTGTCAGTGGATGGAATGTTGCCCAGAGGGCCAGATAAAGGCAAGCAGAGGGCCACATCCGGGCCCAGGGGTGCAATTTGGAAACTTCTGGTTTAGATCTAAGATTATTCATGTATTAGAGTGGCCCAGTCAAAGTCCAGACCTAAATCCAACTGAGAATCTGTGGCAAGACTTGAAAACTGCTGTTCACAGACGCTCTCCATCCAATCTGACAGAGCTTGAGCTATTTTGCAAAGAAGAATGTGCAAATATGTCACTGTCTAGATGTGCAAAGCTGGTAGAGACATTCCCAAAAAAGACTTGTAGCTGTAATTGCAGGGAAAGGTGATTCTACAAAGTATTGACTCAGAGGAGCTAAATACAAATGCACGCCACACTTTGCAGATATTTAGTAAAAAAAGTGAAAACCATTTATCATTTTCCTTCCACTTCACAATTATGTGCCACTTTGTGTTGGTCTATCACATAAAATTCCAATAAAATAAATTTTTGGTTGTAACATAACAAAATGTGGAAAGGCACTGTAATGACTTTCTGCAGCATTCTCTTGTGAGCCCAGGATAAATGAATGATGCATTCCCAGGGTTCAGGTCATTAATGTTCTGAACCCACAGGAAGCAGGTCCAGTGATGCCAGGAATCTATTGACAGAACAGAATTACTGCATGGGACAGCACAGAGGTGGGTAAGCTGCTTTTCTATCTTAACTTTAACTGGTAATATTTACATTTTTTTTATTAAGTTGGAGTTGCCCTTAAAACATAAAAATGGCTAAACAGTGCTTTTAAAGTTACTCAAAAAGGCAAATGGTTGGAATCAACATTGTAAAAAAATGGAAAACCATTTATCATTTTCCTTCTACTTCACAATTATGTGCCACTTTGTGTTGGTCTATTACATAATACCCCAATAAAATACATTTACTTTTTTTGGTTGTAATATGACACAATGTGGAAAATGTCAAGGGGTATGAATACTTTTTCAAGGCACTGTATGTGGTGCTACTCTGTACTGCATTCAGAAACAGCTCACCATCAAAGGAAGAAGAGGACAAAGAAAACCTCATGTCAAGCAACCAAACCAAAAACCCACAGAAAAAATAAAGGTTTTTTTAAAAAACAAAAAGTCTTTGGCGGTGCTCCAAAGAAGATGGGAGATCCCAATTCACCAATTTGTGCACAGGCCTTGACTTGTTTTTTCAATATCTGTAACTCTTTTGGGATACAGCTTACCCACGAGAAAACATTTTTTCCAACTACAGTCATTGAACTCTTGGGGATCACCATTGATTCCTCATTGATGGAATTTAGGCTACCCCCAGAAAAATTGATGCACATGAGATACATGATATCTTCCCTTTTGACCAAGAGTAAAACATTACAGAAAGTTGTCCATTCTCTTCTGGGACTTTTTTCATTTGCCGCCAGGGTGATTCCAGTCGCTAGGATATTTTCTAGGCGTTTTGCCCTGGCCACAAGAGGTTTAAAGATCCCCTTTTCTCATGTCTCAATTTCAAGGAGTGTTAAAGAAGATCTAAGAATTTGGGATGCTTTTTTTCAGTAACTTTAATGGCTCCACCATTTGGCAGACAGATTTTATTAATGACTATCAATTAGCCTTCTTCATGGATGCAGCTGGATCAATTGGATTTGGGGCTTATTTGAATGGCATGCTTCGAGATGACATGCAACTTGGATTATGCCTGACATCCTTCATGACCAGGTATGTTATTTGGAGGGATATTTTTCAGAATTGTTTGATCATTGTACATACCTACAATAAAGGCGTATTATTCGCTAACAATTTATTAACATCCAAATCAGAATTTGTTATTAAGTTACTATGTTTTTTTTGGTGTTACATTGTGTGCATTATAATATCTGGCTAAAAGCAAAACATATATCCGGGACCATAATAACATTGCCGATGCCTTGTCTCGTTCACAGTTCACCAAATTCCGGGTTTTGGCTCCTTGCTCAGACTTCCTCTGGGGCTTGATTTGGGATTAATTGCTAAAAATCTCAGTGTCACCCCTGACTTGTGAGGACTATCTTCAATCGTGGTCCAGATGGTGCTCTTTCTGTTCAGTTAGGCATATTGATTAAATGAACGTTAGCGCTTATGTAGCTTTTGTTTCTTATTTTATTAATCTGAACCTTAGTCCAGCTTCGGTTCAGAAAATTTTAGCCGGTGTCTCCTTTTTTCTTACGTTTTCGGGTCACCCAGCTTTGTCTTTTTTACGAGGTTAGCCAGGTCCTTAAAGGATTTAGGAGGTCCTGCCCAGCGGTAGATAGCAGGCGATTTCTTTCAATCTGTTAGGTAAAACTACTGGCAGTCCTGAATCAGGTTTGTTTTTCCCCATTGGAGCTGTTACTTTTCAGATCTGCCTTTTCAGTTGCCTTTTTTGGAGCCTTGAGGATTGGAGAATTCACGGCTCCCAATAAGTCTTCCAGTTCCTCTCTTTTGTTTTCTCACATAATAGTGGAGAATGGCTCCCTCAAAGTATTTACTAGTAAATCAAAAACTGATGTCTTAGGTTACGGGCATGGTATTACTCTGTATGGATCTCCCAATTTAGATAGTTACCCTTTGCTCTATACTCAGAATTATTTATCAGTCAGACCATTATTTAGCAGTTCCATCTTCATTCATAAGGATCTAACTCCGTTAACAAGATATCAGTTCTCAGCTGTTCTTTCCTCTTGCTTAAAAAAAGCTTAATCTAGTAGGTTTTCAGTTCTCTTCCCATTCTTTTCAGATAGGGGCAGCAAGGATTGGCAATGCGTTAGGTTTCTCTTTTGAAGATCTTAAATGGGTGGGTTGCTGGGACAGTCATAGGTACAAACTATACGTTTGTTCTGATTTGTTAATTCTATAATTGTTTTCTTTCAGAATTGCCTATAATCAGGATTTAGATAGTGGATCATTCCTACATTTTTTTGGCCATGAGGCGAGCCGAATCCAGGATTTATTCAACAAGTTTAGGTCTGGACATTAATAAATATGTAATTTTCTGAGGTCTCAGACGGCGTAACTTTAGAGACCATTTAATTAATTTGTCAAATGTTTGCCCCCTCATGTCTTAATCTTAAATGCAGGGACTAATGATATTGGGAAGTTTAAAACTTGGGATCTACTTTGTGAGTAGAGTTGAGCGAACCTCTGGAAGTTCGGGTTCTGCAGACAGATGGCCATGGGGTTCAGGTGCCAACTCTGAGCTTTCATCAAGGGACCAGGAGGGAGACAATGTGAAGGAACTGGAGGCATTGTCAGCCACCCAATCTACTATCGCTTGTACTTGTTCTGGCCTCACCAATCGTTGAGGGGCATTCTGGCCTACCATATACTGTTGAATGTTCTGTTGGCTACCTGAGGAAGGTGTTTCCCTTGTGCGTGTAGCTGGCACACCTCGACCACGTCCTCTCCTTCCAACAGGGGGTTCACCAACACCACCAACACCAGCAGCACCAGCATTACCAGCAGCACCATGACCACGTCCCTTATGTGCTCTCCTCATTGGGCCTGCAAATGTATTATGTAGCCCTATGTAAGTATTTATTAATACCAATTAATACCTTTTTTTTTTTAAAACACCAACGTAGCCGGACTTTTTATTTTGGTGCAAGAAATGCACTGCTCACACCAACAGCTGGAAGCTCTCCCTTTAGAACTAGGAGATGATTTTTGAACAATAATGTGTCACTTACAGCAACAGCTAGCCCTATAAGAGTAGGCAATGGTTTTTGAACAAGAATCTGTCCCTCTAAGCAACAGCTGGAAACTCTCCCTTTAGAGCTAGGAGATGATTTTTGAACAATAGTGTCACTTACAGCAACAGCTGGCCCTATAGGAGTAGGCAATGGTTTTTGAACAAGAATCTGTCCCTCTAAGCAACAACTGGAAACTCTCCCTTT
>BLSH010184127.1:371950-383485 GCA_018402905.1 Glandirana rugosa
TTCTTCTCGCTGGTAAAACGTTTTTTTGGGTTTAAAGAATGAAAAACGATTTTAAGTTTAGGTTTTTTTTTTGGATTTGAATTTTAGCAAAAAGTAAGAAATTTGGGTTTTTTTGCAAAATGGTCGCTCTTCTTTTGTTTATAGCGGCGATAAGAAATGAGCAAGAGGCGATCAAATACCCCCAAAAGAAAGCTCTATTTGTGGGAAAAAAAGGACGCAAATTTTGTTTGGGTACAACATCGCACGACCGCGCAATTGTCAGTTAAAGCGACGCAGCGCCGAATTGCAAAAAGTGTTCTGGTCCTAAAGTGCGAAATTCTTCCGGGGCTGAAGTGGTTAATAGCGATTTCAAAATTTTAACAAAACAGCTTACATTTAGGCTAAACCTCTGCTTACCTCAGTGATAGATTCCGATCAAACAGGCTTTATGCCTAGCAAAACAACAGATATTAATATACGCAGACTGTTTACCAACATAAATACCCAACATATAAATGAAGGTACTAGACTGGTGGCCTCCCTAGTTATGGAAAAGGCCTTCGACACGGTAGAGTGGCCTTTACTATGGGAGGTACTGAGATGAATGGGGTTTCCGTTGTTGTTTATCTCCTGGCTGCGAACGATATACGGGAATCCCATGTCGTCTGTGAGGCTGGGGGGAGAACTCTCATCTCCATTCCAGCTGTAGAGAGGCACGCGGCATGGCTGCCCTCTCTCCTTGGCCCTCTTTTCTATTGCTATTGAACCCGTAGGAGAGGCCATCAGGGCCTCCTCACATATCAAGGGCCTTAGGATTGGGGGCTTGGAGGAGAGGGTAGCCCTTTATGCAGATGATGTGCTGTTTTTTTTTAAAAGATTCTGGCCCCTCGTTGCAGGGGGCATTGAAGGTGACGGATGACTATGCGGTAGTTACAGGACAGAAAGTTAACTGGACTAAGTCTGTGATGCTTCCTATAGATTCAGAGGCGGTGATCTTGGCCGAAACACATGTACCCCTGAAATAGGTTACGGAATATAAGTATCTGGGGATAATGGTTTCAAGAGAGACATCAGATTATTTTTCCCTCAATATAGCTCCTGCAGTCCAGGAAATGAAGGAAAGATTAAAGATATGGGAGAAGCCCCCATTCCATTGTCATTGCTGGGCCGCATGAACATAATAAAGATGAAGTTCCTCCCGAAACTTTTATATTTGTTTAGGAACTCCCCACAGTGGCTACTAAAATCTTTTTTCACGCAATTAAATAGTATCTTCTCTTCGTTTCTTTGGAAGGGACAGTCTCCCAGATATAAATTATCCACACTGATGTGCCCACTATCAAAAGGGGGATTGGCCCTCCCAGACTGTTATAAATATTATCTGGCTTCGCAGCTGGTGACAGCAGCAGGGTGGATGAATCCGGACGGATTTAATCCAGCAACTATGTTGGAGGCTGTGATAGTACAGTCTGTGGAAGCACTTCAGTTGCTGTTATTCTGGGGGCTTAAAGCACAGCATAAATTAACCCCCTCAATTATAACAACTATAAGAGCCTGGAAAAAGGGCTTGTCTTCTGGAAAACATACCGGACCTGACTTATCTCCGAATGCTCCTTTATGGGGTAATCCCCAACTCACCTAGGGTCAATTCCAGATCCAGGACGGTGGGCTAAATATAAGATTAAAGCTCTAGGACAGGTGCTAAATCAGGGGGCGGTAGTTCCATTTAGGTACTAGGTGGAGAATTTCAATATGTTAGGAAATTATTTCTTTCGTTATATGCAACTTTCTCAAGCCTACGCAGTAAATTTCCAGAGGGACTCCCAGAGTTGAAGGAGTCCAGCTTAGAGCAGGTATTAAGAATGAGATGCAAAAAGCAGACCCTGTCAAACATCTATAGTCATCTTAACTCATCAGAGCCACCAGCCCTGGAAAGACTACGGGCACGATGGATCCAAGATATACCTGAATTAAATGAGGAGTATTGGCAGGATATATGGGATTTAGCCGTTAAGGTTTTAGTTTCCCTTCGAGGTAAGTTGATTCAATTTAAGATAATTCACCGTACTACACACCAGATAGGTTAAACAGAAAGAACAACTCACATTCTCGGTCTTGCTGGAAACTATCTGCATACATTCTGGTTTTGCCCAGCTATAGGGGAGTACTGGGGAGAAATCCTAGAGATAATTGCAGATACTACGTCAGTTACCCTAGATAGGCATATGGAGATATGTCTCCTGGGCCTAGTGGGAAACACTATAAGAAGTATGGGACAGAAAACATTAATAAGTCTGTTACTATTTTACGCGAGGAAACCAATTACGTTAAACTGGAAAAAAGCAGCCTCTCCTTCAATAATATATTGGAAAATGTAGTAAATAAAAATCTTTTTCTATATAAAGATACATATTCTAATAGAGGTAACACAGGTAAATGCGAGAAGATATGGGCTAGCTGGATAAGTGACCCTACAACGGCAACAGAACTAGGGCAAGATGCAGGGTAGAGCGATGTAAATAAAGGGACAGGTACTGGGAGCACATAGGTGGAGGTGGCACACAGGATGAGGGGAGATACCTTCCCCCTTAGGGAAGGTTATTGACTTCTTTTGTTGTACTCTGGAATATATGATCAATTGGCTACGATGCTAGGCTTAAGAGCCATAGATGATTGTAAACTATGTATGAATAGTATGTATTTTTTTACATATAATAAACTTTAAAAAGATTTAAAAAAAAAAAAAGGATGCATGCACTGTACTGTCACCATTTGAGGAGGCCACAAGGATGGTGAACCGTGACAGTGCATGCATCAGTGACACAATTCCTGTTGTGTTCCTGCTGGAGCAGATTCTGCGTGGCATTATGGACAGGGCACTGGAGGCAGAGCAGCAGGTGGGAGGAGGAGGATGACAAGGAGGATTCTGGCAGTTTTGTAGGCTTTGAAGAAGAGGAAGACATGCGTCAATCTGTAAGCGTTGGCTTTCCAACCCCAGGACCCTTGGGAGTAGTACTTGGCTGGGAGAAGGAAGTTCCAAATGCTGTCATCCTGAGTGACCCAGAGGAGTCTGCTTCTCAAGCCTCTGCAAATTTAAGGCGCATGGGCATTTTCCACATCCCATTGGCAGCTCCTGCATCACATGGTGGACGATTACCTCGGGGCCAAAGCAGAGATAGAGAGCTTTCCAGTTGACGATCCACTGGCTTACTGGGTCATGAGAATAGACCACTGGCCAGAACTTGCCCAGTATGCTATTAAGTTGTTGGGCTGCCCTGCATCCAGCGTGCTTTCAGAACAGGCATTCAGTGCTGCAGGAGATTTTGTTATTGATCATAGAAAATGTCTGTCCACAGACTCTGTGACTTTTATCAAAATGAATCAGTCCTGGATTACCAGCTATGAAGCCCCTGGTGCCGATGTCACTGATTAAGTGTTTTTGGCATGTGGAATCTCTGCAGAACTGGCTGCCTAGCTTTGAGGGTGTTCAATCATTTCATCTGGATGAATGTTTTTGGCATAGGTTTCATGGGCACAATTAACACACAAGGACCAATTTTCAGCACCTGTTTGACAAGTGTATATCATTGCAATTTTTTTTGCCTTCATCAAGAGCACCTCTATAGGGTTACGATGGGAAGGTGCCACCGACACCCAAAGACCACTTTTTCTGCACCTGTTTGACAGGTGCATATCATCGCAATTTTTTACAGCAAGGCCAATTCTTGCTTTCATTAAGAGTACCTCTATAGCAGTGGTTCTCTACTCCGTTCCTCGGGACCCACTAACAGGCCAGGTTTGCAGGATAACTGAAATGCATCACAGGTGATATCATTTGCTGCTCAGTGATTGCAGTATTGTAGTCTGCATCTCCCCAAGGCAATATTTAAAATCTGGCCTGTTGGTGGGTCCCGAGGGCCGGAATTGAGAACCACTGCTCTATAGGGTTATGGCGGGAAAGCGCCACTGACACCAAAAGCCAATTTTTTCTGCACCTGTTTGACAGTTGCATATCATTGCAATTTTTTTTACAGAAAGGCCAGTTCTTGTCTTCATAAAGAGCACCTCTATAGGGTTATGGTGTGAAGGTACCAGCGACACCCAAAGCCCAATTTTTCCGCACCCGTTACTTCTATCCAAGTCAAAGTGACACCAGAATTTATCCAAAAAATCTCTAATCTTGTTCCCAGTGCACTACATTGTAGTCTCATCATACACACTGGCTCCTCAACTGTTGCTGAGCAAAATAAAAGCAGCTTGCAGGGAAAATGTATTTTTTTTTTTGGCTTTATAAATGCAATTATTGCTGCAGAAGATTGTATACACGGTACAGATCTGCCATTTTACAGGTAGACTAAGGGGACCCCCCAGGCACTATATTGGAAGGAATTTAAATTTTTATGCTTTCACTTTAAAAATCAAAAAATCACTGCTCATTTAAAAAATGACGTTTTTTACAAACTTTTTTTCATTGATACATGTCCCCCAGGGCAGGACCCGGACCCCTATAACCAATGTATACCCAATTACTTGCTTCTAAGCATTCAAAATGGGCACTTTTAATTTTTGGCGTTCGGGTCCCATTGACTTTAATGGAGTTCGCTATTCGGGCCCGAACCTTCGCGATATTCGAACGTTCTGGTGCAAACCGGTCCATTCGGCCCTTCTCTACTGGCCAGGGTGGCTCTTTCTAAGTTTTGTTAATCTGCTCCCCACTCCTGACAAAGAGTGAGCTCAGGAGGCAACAAAAACATCTCAACTGTGCAGAACTGTTGGACGCAGTGGTTGGACCCACACGTTTTTTGGTTTGTTTCAGGTAAGAAGCTGAATGCTGGAGGTTTTCCTTTTTCTAAAGTTTTTGGGGTTGTTATGGTATAATGGCAGGGAGGGAGGGGTGTTATGTCACTAATCACCATGCTACTATGACTGAAATGGTCATCCATTGATTTTCTTTGTATGTACTTTTGGGGTTAAGGGATGGAGCATGCCTACTTCATGTTTCTAACTGGTTATATAATGTACATTGTGCTACACCATGGCAGAATCAGTTAGAATAATGTCATGGAATGTGAGGGGGTTAATGATAAGCTTAAGCGAGCTACGGTGTTCAAGTTTTTTAAACAAACAAAGCCACATATCATTCTCCTTCAGGAGACTCGCCTGGATGGCAATAACATCTTGGCTCTCCGTAGAGCATGGCTACAAAAAGCCTTACATTTTACCTACTCCTCATTCTCTGGGGGGTGTCTATATTGATTAATAAACACATCCCATGTACGATCCATCAGGTGTTCTCCGACCCAGGAGGCAGGTATGTGGCAGTAGTCTTGGAAGTGTGTTTTCATAAACTGTTGCTGGTAAATGTATATGTACCCCCACCATTCCAGGTCCAAATACTGTATGATATTATGGTGAAATTGGCTCCATATGCACAGCTCCCCATGCTCATGATGGGTGATTTTAATGCCGTAATGGACGCGGCATTGGATTCTATCAATCAAAATAGGCCAAGCTTGGGAGAATTAAATGCATGGGCGTCTGTGACAGGATTGTCAGAGTTATGGAGGTGGAAACACCCTGATATAAGATGTTTTTCTCACATTTCACTGTCCCACAGGTCCTCAGCTAGGATTGACCTGGCATTCGGTAATGCAGCTTGCATGTCGACTCTGGGGGACATTGAATAAGGTCCGGGGGCAATATCAGACCATGACCCCCTCATTCTAACTTTGAACTTTTCGGTTAGAAGGGTAGGGGGAGGTGGTTGGAGACTGGCCTTGAGCTGGCTACAGAACAAACAGATTTCCACACAGATCAATACTTTGGTTAAATCCTAATGGGCGCAAAATGAGGAGTCTGCCAAGGTTCTGGTGGTATGGGGCGTCTTTAAGGCAGTAGTTAGAGGGGAATGTATATCCACCGTTAAGACAGCCAGAGTAAACCATAATGAAGAATACAATCTACTACAGTCTAAAGAAAGGGAGTGTGCAGCTACACATGACACCAGATGAAACATCCCTCTCCTCTTTGCTGGAGGCTAGATGTCATCTATCCTTACATTTAAAATAATTAGCCAGTACAGAGTTGAGTCCAACATATGATAATCTGGCCCTGGTCTCCCTGCTGGGAGGTCTGCCCACCCCATGTCTATCAACAGAGGATAGAGAAACACTAGATGCTAAAATAACCAGGAAAGAAATTGAAGCAGCTATTTTTGCTCCCCTCCCCCACAAGGCACCAGGCCCTGATGGCTTACCAGCTGATTTTTACAAAGTATATGTTGAACTCCTGGCCCCTAGACTAAGTGCTCTATTTGAGCACTGTAGGGATCAAAACAAGCTACCTGAATCAATGCTGGACGCCTATATGCTTTTGTTATTGGAACCAGGAAAAGACCCACTAGAATGTGCTTCTTATCGGCCAATTGCATTATTGAATATGGACCTAAAGATTTTGACCAAAGTCCTGGCTACCAGACTGGCTAAAGGTATTGCATCATTAGTAGACATAGACCAGACAGGGTTCATGCCAGGTAAATCCACTGACACTAACCTTAGAAGGCTTTCCACTTACCTGCAAATTCAGAATGGGGACTCACAATCCAGAGTCATAGTTTCTATAGATATAGAAAAAGCATTGGATTCTATAGATTGGAGCTACATGCATAAAATATTGGAATTAATGGGGTTCGGGCCAGAATTTAGGAAATGGTTCTCTCTTCTTTACAGCAACCCGAGGGTAGCCATCCATTTGGGACTAGCTTTATCTAATTATTTTGAAGTCAAAAAGGTACCAGACAGGGGTGCCCCTTATCTCCCTTCCTCTTTGCTTTGACCATAGAGCCCTTAGCTATAGCCATTAGAAATTTTACAGAGGTGGATGCAATCAGGATGGGTAGTATCAGGGAAAGCCTGATTTTATATGCTGACTATATGATTTTGTTTCTCAATGACCCAGACAGCTCTCTGCAAGCAGTTCTATCTATTCTAAATGAATTTACCAAATATTCTAGTCTAAAGGTGAACTGGACTAAATCATCCATTCTACAGATAGACCAAGAAGCAAGGGCCGCAGTGGACTCAGACCTCCCTTTGCAATGGGTTACCTCTTTCACATACCTGGGTATTAAAATTACTAATAAGATCCAAGATTATATGTCACTCAATCTGTTTCTACTACTGTCACTAATTAAACAAAAAACTCAGACATGGACCAGGCTCCCCTTGTCCTTGATAGGCAGAATTAGCCTAATAAAAATGAAACTGCTACCTGTGGTGCTATACTTCTTGAGACACACCCCACTGTAGGTGCCAAAATAGTACTTTAAAAAACTAGATGGTCTGATTAGTTCCTTTTTGTGGTCTCCTAGGCCTCCTAGGATAGGATTAAAAACATTACAGGAACCATGGGGTCAAGGAGGGCTGGCCCTCCCAGAATGGTACAAATATTATATAGCCAGTCAACTGGTGTTTGATGGAAGGTGGCGTCTGACGGATGAAGGTGACTCAGCAACTGTTTTATAGGCAGCACAGTTGGGCTCATATGAAAGCCTACGTTTGGCCTTATTTAGGGAAACTCAATCTAACCTTCCACTTACCTTATCCATGAAAGCTACCATTAAAGCTTGGGAAGCAGCAGGGAGATTGGCCTGCCCTAGTTATACTGGCATCTCGCCACCTGTGCCACTTTAGGGAAATCCAAAATTGGTACAATTTAACAATTTTCCAGACCCGATGGTATGGGCAAGCAAAGGTATTAAGACTCTGAAAGACATTACAAGCGATGGAGTTCTTCTAACCTTTCATCAACTAAAAGCGAGACATGATCTCATTAACAACTGTTTCTTCAAGTACGTCCAATTACGACATGCCTTTCCAACACAATACAGGGAAGAGAGAATAGAATCTTTTCCATCATCCATTTAGAAAACGTGTTGACCACTGAAGACCTCACCAAAAGCCTATCAATGTCCTACAAAGAGCTTTTTAAAAAATCTCCTATGACTTTAATAAGATGCAGGGAAAAATGGGAATCAGAGATACCCAAGATTCAAGGATAAGAGTGGGACAAGTTGTGGGATAGACCATTCAAACACTTGGTTTCCACCAGGCACAGGCTCATCCAATTTAAATTTCTCCACAGAAGCTATTATGCTCCGGCTAGGATAGCAGTAAACTTTCCTTTGGCATCCAACGAATGTTGGTGATGCTCCCACTCACCAGCTGATGCGGATCATATCTTCTGGGTATGGCCACAAATACATCAATTCTGGTCAGAGATCATTGCATCTATTTCAAAAATTATATCCATACCAATCCCTCATGCTCTAAAGATCTGCTTATTAGGGCTCATGGATGAGTAACATCCCGAGCACTCAGGACATTATTATCCATCTTATTATTTTATGGGAGAAAAGCCATATTACTAAACTGGAAGAAGCCAGGGGCACCACGTTTGGGTTTCTGGAAGAGTCTAGTTAACACAATGATCCCATATTACAAGGCCACATATTTCGCTAGAGGCTGTGAGAAAAAATTTCGTAAAGTTTGGCAGGCATGGTATGACTCCAGGTCCATGTTGAGTCAGGGATAGGTTGAGTGATATATCCTCTCTTACATTATGGTGGTGCAAGGGTCTCAAGGTAGATAGGATAACATACAGGTATAAAGCGCAGTGCTAAAAAACCTAAAATAATATAATGACCATATGAAAGTCCATCGGAAATCAATCAGTATAATAATAGATAGAGGTAGAAGGAAGGGCTCCATAGTTGTGCAGATGGTATTAAAGTCCAAAACATCCACCAAAGTGTTCCCCTCCACCAAGTGGCTGCCGTGCCTGCTCACCTCCAGCTCTGACCCCTGAGTTAACAGCGGGTCAAATGCACTTTTGATAATCAAGCTTATCAGGTCGATCAGCTCCCGATCTCCAAATACCCAAAGCGCCTCCTGGTCTGTGCACCTCTCAGCTTAGCCACATCTCAGACCCCAGACTGATGTAAAATAAAGAGATAGGAGATCTAAGAGCTCTCCGTATGCAGCCGTTTATTCACAGATATATTGCACTTACATGTGGTAGGATTAAAATCAGCATATGAATGCAGAGACTCTGCATGCCACGGTCCTGTGAGCAGCGAAGGGTGACGCTCATCCCGACTCCTCCCCTGTATGCGTTACATCATTACGCGACTTCTTCAGCGGGCCGGGGCCGAGGCAGCGTCATAAGCCTATAAATAGGCAGACTAAGCCCATAGGAATCACTAGGGCCATTTGAAGAGGACATCTGCTGGCTAAAACTGAGAACAACGGCCTCAAAGGAGCTCAACAAGAAGCCCAAATAACTCTCATCTGCCATCTAGTGTCCAAATTTTAGAAAGGCAGAAACCAAAATGGTTTTAATACTCCTAGTTCATAAAAATAATAAAATATAAAAGGAATATCCTTAAAAAAAATTGGGAATTGAGCCGTCACCCTCCTCTGTTCACTTAGAAATAGATAAGCATAAAAATACAAATATAAAACATACAAAAAATAAGTAAAATAATATATTATCAACAGAATTATGGTACATCAAGGCAAGTCAAATCAATCAAAAAAAAAAAATAGCAAACACAAAACCACAGCAAGGATCACCTATCAGAAATAAAACAATTTAGGTCAAATTCCACATTGAGACCCTGGGGAACCATCACGTCAGCCTTCAAAATCCAAATGGATTCCCATTTGCTGAGTTGTTTCACGTAATGGCCCCCTCTCCGATGGCATTGAACTTTTTCAATCCCCCAAAAGAAGAGATCTTTCGGGTCCCTATTGTGGAACAGACGAAAATGTTTAGAAACACTATGGGTTTTCACCCCTTTCCTAATATTGCTGATATTTTCGCGAATTCATACCCCCAATTCACATGAGGTCCTGCCAACATACTGGAGCCCACATTTGCACTCCAGCATGTAGACAACCCCATGGGTCTTACATGTGATCAAGTCCTTAATCAGGTACTCCTTTCCAGTAGCCGTGGCAGCAAACCCCTTACGTTTCCTCTGATTACCCCTGGCCTGCTTACATGCAATGCAACGGCCACAGGCATAGAAACCCGATATAAATGAAAATAAGGGGTTATTCTGCCGAGAGGGGTCAATGACCCCAGGGGTCAACCTGTCCCGGGGGTAGGGGCCTGTCTGTAAACAAACCGTGGCCTAGGGGGAAGAACAGGCATCAACACATGGCCTCTCAATAGGACGTTTCAATGTCACAATACTTTCAATTTTCCTATATTGGACACTATAATCCAGTACTAAAGGGAATTCACACTTGCTTGGTCTTGTTAGAGTCACTGACCAAGGTCCCCCTATCTAGGGTCCATCTCCACTTCTGACTTCAACTTCTCACGACAGTACCCTTTCTGAAAAAAATGTTCAGACAATATTTGGGATTGAGCCAGAAAGTCAGCCTCTGAGGAACAATTCCTTCTGAGCCTGATACACTGTCCCCTGGGGATGTTGCACAACCAGGTACGGTGGTGGCAACTCCCCAGGGGAATGTACGCATTTCTATCAAAAGGTTTAAAGTGACTACGAATGCGTAAAGCCCCCTGTTCTTTGAAAATGTCTAAATCAAGGAACACTATGGTATCTTTACTTATGTTCCAGGTCAGGGAGATATTCTTATCATTAGAATTTTACTTATCCATAAAGGTCCGGAGGCTGTTCATGTCACCTTCCTACACCATGATCAGATCATCGATATATCTGCAGTAGCAGAGGAGCTGCTCAGGGCGATCCTGAAAAACAACCTCTTCCTCCCAGTGGGCCATAAAAATATTGGCCACACTGGGAGCAAAACAGGCGCCCATCACAACTCCCCTCATCTGCAGATAAAATTGACAATCATACCAAAAGTAGTTTCTATCCAGGCAAAATTCCAGACAGTAAAATCTTCATCCATCCAAAGCCCACTTAGTGGACCGCAAGGCATCCTCATGGCCAATAATCGTGTACAATGAGCTGACGTCAGCTGTGATGAGAAAGATGTTTGCGTTACTATTCAGGGACTCCAAAATCAGAATAATATGTTTGGTGTCCCTGAGGTACGCTTTAGTTTCTACCACCAAAGGTTTCATAAAGAAATCTATATATTGGCCCAACCGGGCCGACACAGAATCGATACCATTAACGATCGGTCTGCCCGGTGGACAGGTGGCATGCTTGTGAACCTTAGGTAGAAAATAAATTATAGGGGTTCTACAGGCAAGCGGGTCTAGAAAAAGAGCTTCTTTTTTTTAATATACCCCTGTTCTTCCCCTTCTCCACCAATAAATGAAGTTCCTCTTTAAATTGGAAGACCGGGTCTGATCTCAGGATCTGATAGGTTTCCCTGTCTTCCAATAAACAACACATCTCTTCCTTATAATAGTATTTGCTCATCACCACCAGGCCACCTCCTTTATCTGCTGGGCAGATTACCAAATTGTTGTTTTTTTCAAGAGAAGCGATTCCCTTCTTAATAAAAAGGGGTTGGATACTTTCTTGATTCTCAGATCTTTCAAATCACTGAGTAC
>BLSH010184127.1:383495-402580 GCA_018402905.1 Glandirana rugosa
GGCCAACCCGGTTATATATCTAAAGAAATACTTTGGAAACCACCATCTTTGATTTCGCATGGAGTCCCTGTGGTTTGTATAATAAGACTAAAACCTCAGGGACTTATCATTGCGTTTGTAGAAAGAGTAGTGTCGACTGCAGTCGAGTAACATGTGCTAATAACCGGTACTCCTACGGAACGCCAGGTGATTCACCCGAAACCTACCTACTTCTAAAATGACAGACCTTAAAACGGACCTATCTTTGATGAAAACCATACTAACAGTTAAAATAGACGTCTACTCCCCTCAACACTACCCGCGGACAAAACGAGGGTCACACCGGTTATAATACTATTCAGGGACTCCAAAATCAGAATAATATGTTTGGTGTCCCTGAGGTACGCTTTAGTTTCTACCACCAAAGGTTTCATAAAGAAATCTATATATTGGCCCAACCGGGACGACACAGAATCGATACCATTAACGATCGGTCTGCCCGGTGGACAGGTGGCATGCTTGTGAACCTTAGGTAGAAAATAAATTATAGGGGTTCTACAGGCAAGCGGGTCTAGAAAAAGAGCTTCTTTTTTTTAATATACCCCTGTTCTTCCCCTTCTCCACCAATAAATGAAGTTCCTCTTTAAATTGGAAGACCGGGTCTGATCTCAGGATCTGATAGGTTTCCCTGTCTTCCAATAAACAACACATCTCTTCCTTATAATAGTATTTGCTCATCACCACCAGGCCACCTCCTTTATCTGCTGGGCAGATTACCAAATTGTTGTTTTTTTCAAGAGAAGCGATTCCCTTCTTAATAAAAAGGGGTTGGATACTTTCTTGATTCTCAGATCTTTCAAATCACTGAGTACCATATTTCTAAATACTTCTAGATGTTTATTATCATGATTGACATGGTTAAAAACCGACTTATTGGCAAGATTGGAATGTATTCCTACAGAGGTGGGGGGGGGGGCTAATCCTTTCATTATTATTATTTTAGGTTTTTTAGGGCTGCACTTTATACCTGTATGTTATCTTGAGAGCTTGTGATTACTCTTAGTGTTCAGCCTGCTTGTGAGGTATTTTATTTTCTGATTGCGCTGACTGTTGATTCTTATTAGATAGGATAACATAACATGGTGTGAGTATTCGGTTATATCAGGAGACAATAGATGAAAGATTCAATTATTGTTGCCCCAAACCCCAAAAATCCTAAACGAATGCCCATACAATTAATGAAGAGCAGATGGTACCATGGTGGTGGTTTTTCAGTGGGGGGGGGGGTTGGTTGGGGAATAATTGTTAGAGACTTTTGCTAGTAAGCCGTTAGGCTGATACTGTAGACCCTGGGTGGTCATTGTTCACTATGTTGTAGGCGAATTTCTATTTGAAACAATAAAGAGAATTTTTTTTTTAAAAGACTTCATACCTTGTTAATCTGGTCTTTTTATCCATGTGAATTATTCTATTATGGGCAAAAGTCTTTACAAAGTTGATGTTTTGCAATAATTGTATTAGGCCTATATACTCTTTATTGTTATCCGTATATTTAGGTGAGTTCCACCTGATATCCACTGAGGAAGATTGATCACAATCGAAATGCGTCGGTAACTACTGGTGGCAACCAATCAGCTATCCATGTATGGTAGCAAATGACTAATCTGTTGATGTATACCAGGTGTATGCAATTAGCAGACCTCCAGATGTTGCAGAACTACAAATCCCATGAGGCATAGCAAGACTCTGACAGCCACAAGCATGACACCCAGAGGCAGAGGCATGATGGGACTTGTAGTTTTGCAACAGCTGGAGGTCCGCTAATTGCTTATCCCTGATGTATACTATATGCTGCTTTCACTTCAACTTAAAAACAAGAGATTATTTTGCATGAACAAGAGACCAGATCATTTTATGTGGAATATGAGATTGAAATTTTAAACTTTTTATACAAATAAAAATGTTTTTCTTTTAAGTATTTGTAAATAGTCTTTTTAGCTGTCATAAAGTTTCATGGGAGATGCATTTCCTTGTACACAGATTATTTTTCCATTTTTTTGATGTGTAAGAAGATAATGACTTCCCTAAACCCTCTCTGTGTATAAAATGAACACTAAAACTGTATAAAACTAACACTAAAACTGACTGAGGGAACAAGGAAAAACCAGGCAGTGTCCAGCTAGGACTGAACTAACTAACACTAAACAAGAGGGGAGGACAGAGGGTACTAAAGATACCAAAACACATAAGTAAACAAGTTGTAATGGCCTCAAACCACCACTAGATGTATGCTTACTTCAGAACAATAATAACCTGATGCAGTTTAATACAACACAGAAAAATACATAAAGGTGGGACAGAACACCCTGTCTGGTCTTTGAGATTAATCACTAGTTTTTTGTATTGTTACCACATCCTATTAAATTCTATCTTTTTTTACATGCAAATTCCTGATGTTTTCAGATAGTTTCTAATTCAAAAAAATATTTATTTTTTTTCTAAAATATTTTCACATGCCAGCATTGTTTGAATATCCTGTGGTGTTTGCATGACATTTAAGAAAACAAACATTTTTCTCAGAAAAAGTATTTTTTGTAATTGTGTGTTCTGTTCAGTTTTCTTTCCTCAAAGCATTGACTCCTATTTCCATAGATGATGCTTCATTTTCATCAAATGACCTTTCCTGCAAAAAAACAAAACAAAAAAAGAAACATTTTATTAAATGAGTGGGTCTTTTTTCCCACTACCCAATCTCTAAATTTCGTTTTGTTTTAATGCTGCTCATTTTTCATTTTTCTTTTTACATGCTCTCCTTTGCACAATGCAATTATTATTCTAATGATTCTGTTAATAGGTCACACAACTGTAATAGTATGCAATTGATTATATATTGTGGGAGGTTAGTTCGTGTAGATCACCTTTCTGGAGGAAAAGAGTCAGCATGCAGGCAACCTTCTTTAAAATCTGGCGGCTTGCCAGGTTTATTATAAAAGGTTTGCAGGTTATCAAACAAGCAAAAAAATAGAAAACAAAACCTTGCGCTAAACTAAACGATAGTGTTTCCTCAGTGTATACAGTGTGGGGGCTGGCCCCCGACACCCACAAAACATAAGCCAAATGCAAACCTTGTCTTACAGTCCAAATATCCCACAAAGCTCACTCAGATTCCCCTCTGAGTTCCAGGTCAGAGCCCAAGTGAGATCTCTTCCTGATTATTTAAGCCACCTGCTGGTGGACTCCAGTGGACCACAAACTCTGGACCGAAACCAGCCCTGCCACGGTGGCTGGTAAAATCCAGACCGGACTGTTTAATCCAGTCCAAATGAATGCATACAAGGTGACAGTGCATCTACCACTTCGCCTCACACACCGTCACATATCCTGCCCTTCTGCTCAGCCCCTGTGGCTGAGCAACTGTCCCAACCATACAGTGTACCCGGGAGAGGGCATCCACATTGTTCTGAAGTCTTCCCACTGAGTGTTCTACTATGAACTTAATTGGCTGTAGGGCCAGGAACCACTTAGTCACCCGATTATTTTTCTCTATGTTGTCACACTTCCACTTTAGGGGGGCATGGTTGGTGACTAGCCTAAACGACCTTCCTAAGAGGTAGTACATCAGTGCCTCTAAGGCCCACTTGATAGCCAGACACTCCATCTCCTCAAAAGCATAGTTGCTCCCATGCCTGTTAAGCTTCCTGCTTGAGTAGACGACCGGGTGCTCCTCATCGTCTCTGATCTGGGACAGAACAGCACCTAGTCCCACCTCAGAGGCATCTGTACAACAAACTCCTTTGTATAGTCCGGGGTAACGAGCACCGGTTGTACACAAAGGGCTCGCTTCAACTTCTGGGATGCCTTCTCGGCTTTGTGATTCCACTTAACCATGCCTGACCCTCTACCCTTCATCAGATCGGTCAGAGGAACGGCAATGCTGGCAAAGTCGGGTATGAACCCCTGTAATGCCCAAGAAACCTGTTTTTTATTCACCAGTTGGGGCCAATTTTGAATTGCCTCCATCTTGTTGGTCTGGGGCTTGATCAGTCCCCGAACAATAACATACCCAAGGTATTTCGACAACCTCCAGGCCTATGGCAAACTTTTTTTGGGTTGGCTGTTAGACCTGTTACCCTAAGAGAATCTGCCACTGCTTGTACTCGGGGGAGATGCGATTCCCAATCTGGGCTGTGGATGACCACATCATCCAAATAGACGGCGACATAAGGGTGATGTGGCCTCAAGGTTTTGTCCATCGTTTTCTGGAAGGATGCAGGGGCCCCATGCAAACCAAATGGCATTTGCTTGTACTGGAAGGACCCCTTGGGGGTAGAAAGGCAGTTTTTTCCTTTGCTGACTCCGTTAGGGGGATCTGCCAGTAGCCCTTAGTTAGGTCTAGGGTTGTTATGTACCGGGCACCTCCCAACCTGTCCACAAGTTTGCCAACCATGGCATCGGGTATGCGTCAAACTTAGACGTGTTATTCAGTTTCCTGAAATCGTTACAGAACCTGATAGTGCCATTGGGCTTTGGGACCAGCACTATGGGGCTTGGCGAGGCGATGTGGGACTCCTCTATCATGTTTAACTCCAACATGGTTTTTATTTTCTTCGCCACCACCTCCCATCTAACCTCAGGTATCCGGTAGGGTTTAACATTTACGCGGACCCCTGGTTCCGTAATTATGTCATGTTATAGTATGGTGGTCAGTCCGGGTAGAGGAGAGAAAAGTCTCTATTTTTACTTATGAATTCCTTAACGTCATTTTGTTGCGTCAGTGACAAGGACTCAGTTATGGGGACATCCGGGGTCATGGATAGTCAGTCCTTTTGAGGAGTGGGCACCGCCAATAAACTCTCTCTGTCCTTCCACGGTTTTAAGAGATTCACATTGTAAATTTGCTCGGGCTTCCTTTTCCCTGGCTAGTAAACTGTGTAGTTCACTTCTCCTACTCTTTCTCTAATCTCAAAGGGACCCTGCCACTTTGCTACGAAATTACTTTCAACCGTGGGTAATAGCACCAGCACTCTGTCCCCGTGGTTGAAAGTCTAGGTTTTGGCACCCCATTATAAACCCTTCTCTGGGATTCCTGGGCTTGCTCCATATGCTCTCGTACCAGGGGCAGGACCACTGCAATTCAATCTTGCATCAGGGAGACATGCTCTATGACGCTTCTATATGGGGTGGCCTCTCCTTCCCATGTCTCTTTTGCGACATCTAGCAGCCCCCTGGGATGTCTACCATACAAGAGTTCAAAGGGGGAATACCCCGTAGACATCTGCAGAACCTCTCATATGGCAAACCTGAGGTACTGCAACAAAAAATCCCAATTTATTCCATCTTTATTCACCACCTTTTTTAACATACTCTTGAGGGTCTTGTTAAATCTTTCCACCAGACCGTCAGTTTGGGGGTGGTAAATAGAGGTATGGAGATGGGCGACTTTGTACAACTTTCACAATTCTTTGGTCACTCTGGACATGAACGGGGTGCCCTGATCCATCAAGATCTCCTAAGGGATCCCACACCTGGACCGAGTCCTTGGGGATAGTCTTAGTGGAGGTGTTCCACGAGGGTATGGCTTTAGGATAGCAGGTCACATAGTCCAGGATCACCAGGGTGTGCTGGTGTCCCCAAGCAGATTTTACTACTGGACCCACGAGATCCATGCCAATTCACTCAAACGTCACTTCAATTATGGGAAATGGGACAAGAGGACTACGAAAATTGGGTGACGGGGCCGCCATTTGACACTCATGATTCACAGTATTCCCTGATGTCTGCATACAATCTGGGTCAGAAGAATCTATTGGTTATTCTTTCCCTGGTCTTCTCCATACCCAGATGTCCCCCGATTACATGACCATAGGCCCGATCTAGCACCATCCTGAGAAAAGGTTTGGGAACCACTAGCTGTTCTACTTCATTCTCCCCGTGTTTTACCACCTGATACAACTAATTATTTTTAAGAGCCATGTAGGGAAAAGTCACCCCCCCCCCAAATTAGGGTCCACAGGTTTCCCATCCATTACCTTCACATTTTCTTTTGCTCTAATGAGAGTGACATCCCGTAGTTGCTCTGTGGAAAAATCCTCTCACCTAATCTCTAAGTCAGGTACCACATTCCGTGCACTCTCATTATGGAAGTCAGAAATGTCTTCTGGGACATTAACCTTCAGCTGGGGGCTAGCTTCCAGCTCCTCCTGATCCCCAGCCATTATTGGGAAAGGAAGGGGGTCGTCTCCTTCCTCAGTCATACCACCAGTCTCCCCTTCCATTTGGCCAAAAGGGTCTGGTGAGAGTTCCTGTGCTTTCGCAGCTGCCAGAAATGGGGAAAGTCTCTCCCCACTAGGGCTTCGTGAAGGAGCGAGGGTACCACCCCCACTGAATGTGCTACCTCTGCCGCCTGGTAGTCCAGGGTGTCACCATGAATGCAAACAACCCGATAGTGCTGGGGTGGCGTTTTGCAGGATTTGCACAACAACTTTTGACTAGTGACACCACGCTACCAGAATCAAGCAGGGCAGTGACTGGTTTCCCATCCACAGAAATCCATGCGACCTGAAGATAATGCTGTACATGTGAACTGAGCAAAAAGAGAAAGGTGTCTATTCACATAAGTATAATCGCATTGTATGAGGTCATCATTCAGGGGACAATTGGCCGCAATATGGCCCAAAGCATGGCATCGGAAGCACTGTATGTGGTCTATACCCAGTCCTCTTACAGGCCGCAAAGACCTTCCTGGCTTCTTTGGCCAGTCTCCAGGTCTAGGGTCCAGAGTCTCGTTAGTTAATACAGTGATCTTATCGGTTTTCCCCACGCCCTTGAGCGCTGGGACAGACTTAACAGATCTGCTGGAGAGCCTTTTACCCCTGGACACACCGAAGTGGGGCGCAGACAGTTTCAGAAAGTCCTCAGAAGCCGAGTATCTTTCCACAAGATTCACCAGTTGGCCTGCAGTTTTGGGGTCTCCATGGCTGACCACTTCCTCAAAGCAGCAGGGAGCGCAGGGAGATACCGGTCCATGACTACACGCTCCTCGATCTGAGGGCCTGGCAGGGTTTTCGGCAGCAACTACTTCCTCGTAAGATGGACCAGGTCAAACATTTGGGAGCAGGGTGGCTTGTCTGTGCGGTAGATCCACTGATGCACCCATTGAGCCTTGACTGCCATGGTGACCCCTAGGCATGCGAGTATCTCTGACTTTAGAGTCTCATAGCCCTGGGCCTTATCTGGCTCCAAATCAAAATAGGCTTTTTGGGGTTTACTGGTCAAGAATGGTGCTAACAGTCGTGCCCACTGTTCTTTTGGCCATCCTTCGCGAAGAGGGACTCTTTCAAAAGTCGTGAGGTACGTCTTCACGTCATCCACAGGTGTCATCTTCTGCAGTTGGTAAGAGGCGCATACCAACTTTGGTTCCACTGCCACGGTTGGTGTGGACCCCTTCTTTAATTCCAGCAGGGCCTCCGCAAACTGCTGGTTCATCTCCTGTTGTGCTGTGATAGCCTGGTGACTTTCCTCCTGCTGAGCTACAGCAGCCTGTGCAACCCAGAGGTTGGTTTCCTGCAGAGCAGCCTGTTGAGCCGCCTGTTGTGCTGCAGCGGCCTCTGCAAACTGGCGATTGGTTTCCCGCTGAGCTGCATTGGCTTGCAGCAGGGCCTTCAATATTTCCTCCATCTTTGAAAGTTGCCTGCTGAACTCCACCATGTGTGGGAGATTAGCTCATGGGGATCACCTTTCCAGAGGAAAAGAGACAGCATGCAGGCAACTTTCTTTAAAATTTGGCAGCTTGCCAGGTTTATTATAAAAGGTTTGCAAGTTATCAAACAAACAAAAAAAACAGAAAACAAAACCTTGACGTCCAGCGCTAAACTAAACAATAGTATTTCCTCACTATATGGTGTGGGGCCTGCCCCCGACACCCACAAAACATAAGCCAAATGCAAATCAGAGCCCAAGTGAGATCTCTTCCTGATTATTTAAGCCACCTGCTGGTGGACTCCAGTGGACCACAAACTCCAGACTGGAATCAGCTCTGCCACAGTGGCTGGTAAAATCCGGACCAGACTCTCTTTAATCCAGTTCAAATGAACTCATACGAGGTGACAGATAGCGTCCATCTACCACTTTGCTTCACACACCGTCACAATATATAAATGTGGCAATAACTTAAATCAATAAATAGCGAATAGTAAGTGTAAGTTCAGCATCAAAATTCATATATAATAATCAAGTCCATAGTCATAATTCAATCAGTGTAATAATAATCCAAACAATATAAAGTCCAAAGTTTGTAAAGTGCAAATTATAGTGCAAATTGCAGCATGTGCAAAGAATATATCTCTCAAAAAGTGCAAAAAGTGTACATGTGCAAAACATTGAATATAGGTAGTATTCAAGTGCAGGAAACAAAATCATTAAATCAAGGTAATGTGGTCACGCTTGCTCCCACCATCCTCAATCATCCAGGAGTGTGCCCTACCCCCTCACCTTAGACAAAGACCCCAATGGGTCTAGCAGCATATCTGATAAATGAATCCTTGGTGGCACTCTCTGCTCCTCTCCTCTCTTTAGGGTAACATCCAGGTAAGCGGTGTAAAGGCAGCAGCTTGGATAGCGGATATACAGTGCTCTCCCACTGTGCTGTGTACGTCCTTCTCACTCTCCTCAAACAGCTTTCGCCTGCTAGGATCAATGGCTATGATCTTTGGACTGACAACAGTCAGGTGACGTAGAGGAAGTAAAAGTGCACTCTTTGAGGAGAGTGAGAAGGACGTACATAGCACAGCGGGAGAGCGTTGTACAGTATATCCACTATCCTCAGCTGCTGCCTTTACATCGCTTAACTAGATGTTACCCTAAAGAGAGGAGAGGAGCGGAGAGTGCCATCATGGATTGATTTATCAGATGTGCTGCTAGACCCTTTGGGGTCTTTATCTAAGGTGACAGGCTGGGACACACTTCTGGTGGATCGCGGATAGTGGAAGAAAGCGTGACCACATTACCTTGATTTGATGATTTTTTTCCTGCACTTGAATACTTCACATCTACTACCTATATTGCATTTTTTTGACCATGTACACTTTTTGCACTTTTTGGGAGATGTATTTTTTGCACATGCAGTAATTTGCACTACAGTTTGCACTTTACAAATTTTGGACTTTATATTGTTTGGATTATTATTACACTGATTGAATTATGACCATGGACTTGATTTATTATATATGAATTTTGATGTTGAATTTACACTTATTAGCTATTTATTGATTTGAGTTAGCACCACATTTATATATATACAATCAATTTTTGTCTTTTGTTGGTGACCTTGTTAATGTTGGCTGCCACTTAGGGTTGCCACATCATCCCTTTAATCCAGGACACATACGAATTACACAGGTTCTGAGGCTAATTTAATGCAGATAAGGCACCAAGTGAGTTTAATTACCGCCTTAATCAAACACAGAACCTGTGTAATTAATATGTGTCCTGGATTAAAGGGATGATGTGGCAACCCTACTTCCACTCCCATATTGTTGTTTATTCATTTTTGGTTTGCGCATTAGTTATATCTTTAAAATTGTATACAATTGCCTATATCAAAATATGCAGTTCTCTTATTTTATTTTCAAGGGCAGTTGAGAGTTAAGTGGGAACTGAGCAAGGTGTATTTTCCTCTCCACAAAACCCATGACATTTTAAAATCCACAAAGCTGAATGAGGACAAAGCCAAAATAAGATAAGTATAATGCTTCAGGTGTACAGCTAATTCAGAGCATCTTTTTGTAGAAAGTTCCATTGCAGGCACTTTAATCCACTTTGATTTGTTTAAATACTTTTCAGCTGGTATTACGTATTTTCCTTATATGAATGGAACTAATTTGTTGTTGAACAGTAATTTGCTACTCCATACCTTTACATGTCATTTTATTTTATTGCTGTTGTACCTGCATGACTTTCATGCTAAAAGGTCTACTTTATTATATTTTCAATTAGCCACAGCCAATTTTTATATTGCACAGCATAGAGGCACAGATTGATAATGAATCCTACTGCCCATATAATTATAACAGATAGAAATCTCATTGCTAGGATAAGGATATAAGAATTATATTATTATAAAAACATTATACAGATTATGTATTCTTTGGTATATAAAGTATAAAGTATTTGTTATACTCTTAACATGTCAGTCCTTAATTCTGGTAACTCTCCTCAGTTGTTATCTTTTGCAATTTTAAAGGGTGATTAGGCTTTTATCTTTTTCTAATTCTCTCTGTCTTTTTAGTATAAATTATGGCAATTTGTGACATTTTACTCCGCACTGCAGCCCTTAGCCCAGCATTATTACATCCAAGCAGCTGAACCCACTTTTCCTGTACGTGCAATATTGTTATTTACTCTGACAGCTAAATGCTTTTGAAGTAAAGTTACATGGTGTATTTAAATTTGCTACCACGTTCATTTTAGGAGAATGTAATATGAAGTGGAAGCAACTGCTCAAAACAGTAGCAGCAGTCAAGTGATTCAAATAATTAGTTTAAAGAGAGTCATTCCCAGCTTCTCTTTGAGCCATTTAGTCGTTGAAGTGCTGATTAATTAACAGTTTTAAGATATCTCGATTTCTATAAGAAGGCACTTTCTGACAGGCTTTAAAATGCATTAGTAGAGATTAGGAAAGACTAAAAAGAAGTGTAGGGAGCACTGTGATCTGTTCTCCTCTGAATTGCTGATAAGAAAGGCAGAGACATGCAATTTGCAGTTGTGCAGCCCTTTAATACTTACAATAAAATATAAAAATTGTCCCAGGAGCTTCTCACATATATGTACCCATTGAACTGTTTAATAAAACCCACCAGTCACTTCCATATTCCCAATGGTTATATTCCAACATGTCTGCAGATGACAGGTTAGTGGAGGTAATTAGAAAGATGTTATTGCAAAACTGTTATGTGCTGGGAAATTTAGAGAGAGAGTAACACACAGAGACTTTCAAGCAGGCCCATTAAATTGGCTGGCATTGCCTAGATGGAGGAGACCTGATCAACTTTGATAGCATTTTAGAGCATATAGAACATTGGGGGATTTAAGTACTGAGAACTCATTTCCTTTTAAGGCATATGAGTATGTTTCCTGTGTTGAAACAAGTTGGGTTATTTCACGTCTGGCGCATTTAATTCCAGTGCCATATGGTATCTATTTTTGTCATCACCTTATTTAGACGCTACCTTTCAATTAAGAAAGCCATTGGTTTCTGTAAAATCTTTGGTATTTTTGTATCTGTTTGTGTGTGTGAAACTACTGCAAACCCAGGATTTTCATTTGAAATTGTTAATAGAATAAATGTTAGTTATACTTTATCTTACACACTAAGTAACACAAATTTGCCCACAATAGATAACATATTTGTAACATTGCAGTAAAGATTTTGTGGCTTAATTCTTCTCATTTAACGTTAGATTATACCATCAACATAAATAACTAGAGCTGCATATTTCATTACCGTTTGTATTTAGAAGGTCTTGCAAACGAGTCAATTCTTTACCACTTTTTTTTTTTCTACAACTATGCTATAACTTAATTTACTATCCAGTACCCACATGCGGCTAAATGGTTCAGAGTAGCTCTTACAGCTCCATATAATGTTTACGTTTATATAGCAAGAGTAATAAAGTAAGCAGCTTCTGCTATGCTTTCCTACTAGAGAGGCCAATCTTCACAGCAAATATTGTATAAATTACCTGGTTCATGTGTATAATAAAATGTTATAACTAATTAAAAACAGTAAACTAAGACACAGATTAATGCAGAATTGTAATTATTGTTACATCATTAAATGCTTTTTTAAGTAAATTATTTTAATTTTCAAGTACGCAAAGATGGGGGGAATTTAGGGGTAGGGATACACTCCTGTGGAATAAGCAAGGGCAAAAATATGTGGGGAAGGGACAGAAACAGGAATTTATTTTCAAGACTTTGACATACCGAAAAATACACAAAGATTTATAATCACTCAATGGGTAGCACAACAGAAAAGCAGAATAACAATATGAATCAGTTTGCCCATGAATCCTTAACATATGCCTCATGTATTTAATATAAAGAATACTTAAAGTGTTCCAAATTTCTTTTTATTAAAATAAAAAACATGTTATACATACCTGCTCTGTGCAGTGGTAATGCCCAGAGTGGCCCAGTCCTCCTCTACTGGGGTCCTTGGCGGCAATCTTGGCTCCTTCTCTTCTTCTTAAGACTACCATAGCCAGCCGCTGGCTATGAGGAGAGCATAGCCTGTGCGCTCCTGACTTGTGTGTCTATGGAGCCGCGCTCTAAAGACTTACACAGCAGTACTTAGGTCCGTCCCCCACTTCCTCTTCCCTGCATCTGATTGACAGCAGCAAGAACCAATGGCTCCTTCTGCTACACGAGTGCTGTGTACAGAGGAAAAGAGGGGAGAATGGAGGCAGTTGTGCACAGCGCTGATCTCTTCTTCCTTCTCTTCCCCTTCACACAGGGGAAGGGGGGCACAAAGAAAATGTTTTTTTACCTTAATGCAAACAGTGCATTAAGGTAAAAAATGTTTTTAAGTTTAGTAACACTTTAAAGTGGATGTAAATCCTCACATATACCCAGTGAAATGAACAGCCTCAGATGATACACAGAGATGAAATAAATCTCCCTACATAAGTTTTACATGAATATCTGCTGTCTTCAGCTTTCTAAGGGGTTTAGAAAGTGAACATCTTGTTAGAATTTTTTCTTCCTGTTCCAGCACTGGGTGTGGAGTCTTGGCATACACTGTGTGACCGCAGATTGGAGGAAAGGCACACCCCCCCTCTACATAGGCGGAGGAATGAAGAAACATGCAGAGCTGTGCAGTGAATAGTCAAGCTCTCTGCTAATCTATCTCTAAGTTTCCTCCCCGACACAAATTTCCAGTTGATTTTATCTCCTGTGTTGGAGAGCTTGTCAGAAGTTATCATGCTGATAACAGAGGAACAGAGCAGCAGAAAGACACGGGAATTAGAGCTTTGAAGAGAGATAGCTAAACACTACAGATATATGTGCCCAGGTAAAATTTCATGAATGGGGTTTGACTCTACATGACTGGGTGAACATGACAACAGCCACTTGAAATAAGTGTTATAGTTGGGGATGCTTGCGTAACACACTATGGTTTGGTTGGGTCGAAAAAGTATAGGGAAGAGAGAGAAGGGGAGTTCAAAAAGGAGCAGTAGGGAGGGTAAGAGATAGATAGAGAAGACATAATAGACTGAGAAGGGTGGGGGAACCGAGTCCACACCACTGAGGAGCATTACGTAGAAAGAGCTTACATACAGTATCTCAAAAAAGTGAGTACACCCCTCACATTTTTGTAAATATTTTATTATACCTTTTCATGTGACAACACTGAAGAAATGACATTTTGCTACAATGTAAAGTAGTGAGTGTACAGCTTGTATAACAGTGTAAATTAGTTGTCCCCCCAAAATAACTCAACACACAGCCATTAATGTCTAAACCACTGGCAACAAAAGTGAGTACACCCCTAAGTGAAAATGTCCAAATTGCGAACAATTAGCCATTTTTCCTCCACGGTGTCATGTGACTCATTACTGTTACAAGGTCTCAGGTGTGAATGGGGAGCAGGTGTGTTAAATTTGGTGTTATCGCTTTCACTCTCTCATACCGGTCACTGGAAGTTCAACATGGCACCTCATGGCAAAGAACTCTGAGGATCTGAAAAAAAGAATTGGTGCTCTACATAAAGATGGCCTAGGCTAAAAGAAGATCACCAAGACCCTGAAACCGAGCTGTATCACAGTGGCCAAGAGCATACGGTGGTTTAACAGGACACGTTCCACTCAGAACAGGCCTCGCCATGGTTGACCAAAGAAGTTGAATGCACGTGCTCACCATTATATCCAGAGGTTGTCTTTGGGAAATAGATGTATGAGTGCTGCCAGCATTGCTGCAGAGGTTGAAGGGGTGGGGGGTCAACCTGTCAGTGCTCAGACCATATGCTGCACACTGGTTTGCATGGCTGTCGTCCCAGAAGGAAGCCTCTTCTAAAGATAATGCACAAGAAAGCCTGCAAACAGTTTGTTGAAGACAAGCAGACTAAGGACATGGAACCATGTCCTGTGGTCTGATTAGACCAAGATAAACGGATTTGGTTCAGATGTTGTCAAGCGTGTGTGGTGGTAACCAGGTGAGGCGTACAAAGACAAGTGTGTCTTGCCTACAGTCAAGCAGGGTGGTAGGAGTGTCATGGTCTGGGGCTGCATGAGTGCTGCTGGCACTGGAGAGCTACAGTTCATTCAGGGAACCATGAATGCCAACATGTACTGTGACATACTGAAGCAGAGCATGATCCCCTCCTTTCAGAGAATGGACCGCAGGGCAGTATTCCAACTTGATAACGACCCAAAACACACCTCCAAGATGACCACTGCCTGGCTAAAGAAGCTGAAGGTAAAGGTGGTGGACTGGCCAAGCATGTCTTCAGACCTAAACCCTATTGAGCCTCTGTGGGGCATCCTAAAATGGAAGGTGGAGGAGCGCATGGTCTCTAACATCCACCAGCTCCGTGATGTCGTCATGGAGGAGTGGAAGAGGACTGCAGTGGCAACATGTGAAGCTCTGATGAACTCCGTGCCCAAGAGGGTTAAGGCAGTGCTGGAAAATAATGGTAGCCACACAAAATATTGACATTTTGGGCCCAATTTGGACATTTTCACTTAGGGGTGTACTCACTTTTGTTGCTAGCAGTTTAAACATTAATGGCTGTGTGTTGAGTTATTTTAAGGGGACAGCAAATTTACACTGTTATACAAGCTGTACACTCACTACTTTACATTTTAGCAGTCATTTCTACAGTGTTGTCACATGAAAAGATATAACATTTTTACAAAAATTTGAGGGGTGTACTCACATTTGTGAGACACTGTATATTCAGGGGAAGCTGTGAAGGTAATCTAGCAGAACTAGATTCTATGGAACTTTTCTTCCCTTTGGATAGTCCATAGTCTTCATTTCCTGTACCTTGTATATCCACATATCCAGAAGTGATAGCAATCTCTACTTGATGGGGAACAAGGCCCTTGGATCATTAATCAGATGTATAGAGAGAGCATTTGTATGTCTTGTCAAATTGGAGTCAAGTGGAGGAGGACTCCTAAGTTATTGCATAGATCAGTATCAGGAAGTTTAAATATCACTGTGTTCCAGAATGACTTGAGAGCAGGGCATTCCCAAAAATGTGAATCAGTATTCATTAACTCTTTCACTGCCAGATCCATTTTGCATTCTTTTAGCACCCATTTTAAAAAAAAGAATTTAGACCTAAAGCTTAGTTAAAACCCCCAAACATGATAGTTTTTTCTGAAAGCAGAGACCATGGAGAATAACATGGTGATTACACATATTAACACAATGGCTTTGTGTAAAAAAATGCATTTCAGTTAATTTTAGGGCACACAAACATAATATACTACCCACTTTTTGGTAACATATAAAAGATGAGGTTGCATCAAGTAAAAAGATACCAAGCATGTCAAGTCTTAAAATTGTGTGAGCCTGTGAAACAACAAACTTCGGTACCCAAAAATGTTCATAGGCAACACTTTAAAAACCTCTATAGCACACCAGTTTAGAGTTAAAGAGGTTGTATAAAAAATCTGAACTGATAGCATTATCTAATTCCATGGTACATTGTACAGATGTACAGTATATGGTAATTGAAATAGTTCTTAATGTGAAAAAATTATATTTTTGGTCCACTCCTGCCTCCTAAACCCCGCTGCCATTGTATGTGTGGGCTTTCGTGTCCTGTATAGGATTTATTTCCGCCCTGAGTTCCTGTAGCTTGCGGTAATCCCGCGCATGCGCATTAGGATCAGCATTGCAGCCTCCGGTTACTATGGAAACTCCACACTGTAGTACTTGCTCTGCAAGGATCCGCTCTCTCTCTCCTCCACCCCGTGACATAGCAGGTCACGAGGTGACAACAATCCTCTTCTACAGCTGACATTGTGGGATTGCCGGGGCTGACGTCAACAATAGGAAGTGACACAGCCCTGGCATACACCCTGCATTTTTCCGGCAGACTCTAGGCCTGCTGGAAAAACGCAACGGTACGGAGCATGCGTGGGATGACGTCACTGAAAGAAAATATATTGATAACCGAGAAAGGAGAAAGGTAGGGACCGTGATATTGAACGATATTTATTGACCTTGCAGCAATGTTTTAGATGCAGGAAAGTGGTCCAAATGAGTATACAGCCACTTTAACCATGGATATTGTATAATTTGCCTTTTATATATCACAAAAGTGAGACTTCCCCAGCTGTCAGTCACTAAAAAAAGCAAGATGATTTAAAATGTCTGCTATTGTTAACTCCAATAACTGCTGGATGTCTGCAAGAGTAGTTATGTTTAAAGTGTTTGTAAAGGTTCACAGTGATTTTTTAAAAAATAACAAACATGTCACAGAGCAGCCCCTATCCTACTCTTGGGTCCCCCTGTGGACACTCATGCGTGCTCACTCCTGAGCCACCTCTGTGTCTCAGCCAATGAGGAGGGAGAGACCCGGGAGAGCTTCTGCTCATGCTGGATCTGGATCTGGCTCAGTTGAGTATGGGGGGGGGGGGGGCAGAGGGGGAGCTGCACATAAAGGTTTTTTTTTTACCTTCATGCATAATGCATGAAGGTAAAAAACCTTCAGCCTGCAGAACCACTTTATAGTTCTACACCAGAAATCAGCACTCATCAAAACGACACAATCTGAAATCATCAGATGAGAGTGCTTGTGCAAATTGGTCTATACAGCTAATACAATATCAACATAATTAAAGTACCGGTAAATCTAAAGCCAAAACTTTTTTTCTGTATTGTTTTTGGTATGGTGGAGAATTCTTGAAACCCCTATTTGGTTTTTATTGCTGTCTGTGTTCCCACTAGGGGAGATTGTCCTTCTTTATTTGTACTCCATTTCCAACTAAGAGGATATTTTACTTCAGTTAAGAGAGTTTTCCATTCACTTTGCATTGCGTCACCAGGATCTTTGCAATGGGACTCAAAGAGAGGGTGAATCATTCCCTACTGTAGCCAAAATTAACCAAACAAAAAAAAGGACTTTTGGGTAGAGGTAAAAGTAAAGCTTAACTCTGGGGAAAAAAATCATCCCATGTCAGTGGCGGCTCGTGGTTTTTTGTTTGGGGGGGCGGCAAACAACCACCCCACCCCCGGTGGCACCTCAAAGCCCCCCAACCCATCCCCCACTCGCTGTCTGTCGGTCGGTCCACTTACCCCATCTAGGCGGTTGGCATTGGGCAGCGGCAGAATCAGACTGCGTTGTGCATCGGGGCATTAGGTAGCGGCTCCCATATGTGTCTTCTCCTCCTCCCCCTTCCTCCTCGGCAGACATCAGGCTGTGGCAGGCATAGGGTAGCGGCTCCTGTGTTTTCTCCTCCTCCCTCCTTCTCCACCATGCGTCTCCTCCCCTCCTCCAAGGCATCCAATAGGATCACTTGTCCTTTCAGCCAATTGGGTGTTGGGTATTAGACCCGCTTCCCAATTGTCCGGGAGGAGGACCAGTGTTGCAACAGCGAATATTCATTCGCTGTTGCAACACACCTGGCTGGGCTCCGGATGCCTCTGGATCCCCTGAGCTCACCCTATTTTAAAGCCTATTAGAGCCTCTGGCTCTAATCAGTGCTTCAAAAAACACACCCCGCCCATCACTGCCATAGGAATTCATGTACCCGGTGTCCTGAAAGGGGCTAGGCGGGTGGATAGGGAGGGTAGCGGCATGGATAGGGGGGCGGCGTCCGTGTACCCACAATGGACGGGCTGCCCTTGTCCCATGTAATAGGGCTGCCCTCACACTGCAAAAGTTAAAAGCTAGTATCTGGATCAATAATTGGATGTCTGCCATCCATCTGATTTAGGGTGCCAGAAAAAAAAACATTTTTTCTACTCCAGCAGGTTCCCTTCATGCTGTTAAACAAGTCCCTGCAGCCTTTTCTCCCCTATATTTTGGTGGTTGTTGTCCCTTTGACATCATCATGTACAATGCAGTGAACATAGCCCTGCACTGCATGTGAGGACACGGAGCACAGTCCACTCTCGGAGTGTAAGTAAAACTGCTTTTAATGCAGACCTAAATGTATTTAAACCTTGCATTGCTGGTGCTTCCCCATTGCAAGGGAGAATTCTTTAGTTTCCCGGGGGATAAGGTTCAAAGTAGGTGTAAACCTTCACCACGTCTAGGTTTAGATGGCTAAATGTGACCAGGTCACTATAGGCAGACAGCCAAAACCAACCAAGGAAGATTCCCATGGCCATGGCTCTTTTCTGGACCTGAAAAATGCTCCACGGCAATTTAGCACAGTACAGTCTGGAAAACACCACATTGCTGCACAAAGTGCAGTAAAGAAGCATTGTCAGCTAGTCGTGCAATTTTCCAGCCCATTGAGGTCCAGGTTTGGTCTCCAAAGCTATTGCTGAGGATATGCAGATCCAGATAGCTCCATAAAGATAAAAGCTCAAACAATGTGTGGGGAATGTTGAGTAGAGAAATTGTTATCTTGAAAAAGTTAAAAATGGCTAGTAAGAAAACATGTGCATGTTTTCCTTGCAGCTGCTATTTCCATTAGAAAGACTGACTCTCTCTTTGCTATTCCTAGTGATCCATGTAAAGGGGAACCATTTTTTTGTTCCACCATTTCTAGGTGGCTCAGACAAATTATCATTTAACTAATAGTCTTAATGATCATGTTCCACTCTTTCCTGTCAAGACACACCCCACTAGTTCTGTAAGTACCTCTTGGGCTTTTCAGCACCAGACAACTCTTTCCCAGATTTGCAAGACTGCCACCTGGTCCTCTGTTCACATGTTTAGAAACCATGTTCTACCAGATGGATGTTTAGGCCTCATCTGATGGCAGTTTTAGATATAAGGTCCTTCAGGTAGTTATTGAGCTGCAGTAGCCACCAGGTCAGTTTTGTGGCGTGGGGGCCTGTTTTTGTTGTGGTTGGATTGCTTTTGGATATCCCAGTTGTCTCTGAATCCTATGTCTGTACTGATGGGGGGTGGTTTGCTCTGG
>BLSH010184127.1:402613-431546 GCA_018402905.1 Glandirana rugosa
CGCCCACGTCCGCCTGTATCTCAGACGCCATGGACGGCGACCCGTGGGGGACACAAAATAGTGTCGCCCATGCCCAGCGGCCGTCGCACGCACGTACGGGATCTGGGCCTTCACAGTCTAGTGTATGATCCATACATTAAACCACGGCTCGTCGGTGGGACGGTGTCATATAGATACCACCCGCCCGTCACCGCAGTGATCCCAAGAGGGAGTTTGCTCTGGGGGTCTGTACTAGGGGAGGGGGGTTTGCTCTGGGGGGGGGGGGTCTGTACTGATGGGGAGTGGTTTGTTCTAAAGGGGTCTGTACTTATGGAGGGGGGTTTGTCCTGGGTGGGTGGTCTGTACTGATGGAGGAGGGGGTGGTTTGTCCTGGGGTCTGTACTGATGGGGGGTCTATACTGATGGAGGGGGTTTATACTTTCTGCATCGGGTGACACCAACCCTAGTGACGCCACTGCCCGCCCACCATAGATATACTGTGGCAGGGTGGCTGCTCGGCACCAAATTACATACCTAGTATGTGATCTGACACTTCCGGGTCTAGGGCATGCACGCACGCTGCCGGCGACCCGTACCCGCTGTGATAAAACACAGGGGGTGCCCAGCGGCAGGTACCGCAGACTCTATGTCCGCCTGCACCCGCCGATTACACAGGACACAGGCAGAATGACAATCTGCCTATGTAAACAAGGCAGATTGTCATTCTGTCAGAAGGGAAGGCAATAATCCTGTGTTTCTGCTAAGCAAGAACACTGATCTTTGCCTTCCCCTAGTCAAAGCACCTCCCCCACAGTGAGTAAGCACAACCTAGGCACACAGTTAACCCTTTGATCACCCCTGATTTTTACCCCTTCCCATGCAGTATCATTAGTACAATGACAGTGCATATTTCTTAGCACTGATCATTGTATTAGTGTCACTGGTCCCCAAAAAGTGTCAAAATCGTCAGTTAGGTGTCCAATTTGTCTGCCGCAATATCTCAGTCCCGTTATAAGTCTTTGATTGCCACCATTACTAGTAAAAAATAAATAAATAAATAAATACAAATATCCCTTAGGTTGTAGACACTATAATGTTTGCGCAAACCAAATCCATATATGCTTATTGGAATTTGTTAAGCAAAAATATGTAGCAGAATACATATTGGCCTAAATTGGTGAAGAAATTAGATTTTTTACATTTTTTTATTGGGTATGTTTTATAGCAGAAAATAAAAAATATTGTTTTTTTTTTTTTTTAAATTGTTGGCCTTTTTTTTTTTTTTTATAGCGCAAAAAAATAAAAACCACAGAGGTAATCAAATACCAGCAAAAGAAAGCTCTATTTGTGGGAAAAAGGGACAAAAATGTCATTCGGGTACAGTGTCGCACAACCATGCAATTGTCAGTAATGCAGCGCCCTATTGCAAAACATGGCCTGGTCAGGAAGGGGGTAACACTTTCCCGGAGTTCAAGTGGTTAAAGAATACCTGGTTATCTTGCTATAAGGTCCCTGTTCGGTAACTTATCTTATCGAGTGACAACCATTTTCTGTTTATGCTCTGGCATTATTACCCTATCACATGTACTCCTGGTTGAGATTACATTCTGACGTACCAATGAATACTGAGCAGGCATGGTCTATCATTATCAGAAGGAGGGTCCAGGACAATGATGTGAAGTGAGTACATGTTAACAGTAAGTGACTGTATTTTTAGCTTTTTTTCTGATGTTCAACTTTCATTTGTATTACAAAGGTGCATCTATTCTTTACATGAATGTCAACTAGCTTTTGTATGTAAAACTGTTTTATTAGAGTCCTCGCACTTGTCCACTCAAGAAATGCTTATTCCTGCGTATTTTACAATTACTAAGCGATGCACCATGTATTTTGGCTTAGTTCATGCCCTGACAATGAAGTACAGTTTTCTCCTATCACCACTGAAGAATAGATCTTTAAAGGTGGATATGCTCAATTAAAGGCCACTTTGTTTTCTTTAGCATGAAGTAGTACAAAGAAGGAGTGAATGGAATCATAGCATCCTACACACAGCTCTGACTTATGCCAATTTTATTAAGGTCTCACAAGGACAGTCACTCCACACATGCCAACAATTACTAGTCAAGCAAAAAAAAAGTTAAAAGAAACATAGATTTCTCTATAATATATTGTATAATTAAATGCAATATTAAAAAAACCCACCTGAATTGTGTTAATTACTGCTTCCATGAGGAATTAATGAGTTAACTAAGCATTTGGAATCTTCTAAGCTCCCATGTTTTAAGTCAGTAATGGTTATACGCAGAACATTTCACGTTCCTTTCTCTCCCATGTATTATCTCTTCTCTTAAAATGATTTAGATGGAAGCTATGGATATACACTGGAAGAAATCACTTAACCAGGTAGCAGCTTTTCCTACCTTGAATTATTTATATGTGTAGTTCATAAATAGTTCTGACAAGCCCATTTCATGTCAAAAGCAAAGATGGATTATGCATTAACTGGTTCTAATCTTGGAGGCATCTGTGTTTAATGACTATCAAGGTATCTTAGATGTGAATCAACTTTTAGTGATAAACTGTAAATGTTATAGTGTTCTAAAAACAAACCAGATAGTTAAAAATTAAATTAATGGGAAATGTTATCCCTTTTTCATGAAAAGCCTTTTCATTTAAGATTGCAAAAAAATTTAATTCATCATAACAGCATGGAAACGATTATATCAAATACATTTTAAGCAGAGTATGAAGCAACAATGGAATTTTCCACAAGGACCTCTATAAGTCTTTCTTGTGGAGAGAAACTTCAGTTTTCCAAAGCCATTCAGACCTGGACATTCAAGAGGTAGATAGATTGATGGAGAACATGAGTGTAATTGTTACCCTACTATGGGTTTTTTTTGTTTAAATCTCTGAAATATACTATACTGAAAATAATTTAAAAAGTAATTGCTAAACTTTTCTACTAATCAGTTGCAATTTTTTTCATCAAAAAATCTTTGCATCTTAACATTCAATTGGCTCAGTACTCTGCACATACCTGAGTTCATTCTCCAGGGTTACATGGAAGCCTACAAACCTAGAGTGCTGAAAGTCTTATAGTCACTTCTATTTCTAATGTTAATGCTTGGCCATACTATTCCAGAAGCCTCCCTAACCAATACAAAGGCATTGATTGTAGGAGGGAGCGTGTCAGAGAGCGGTTCACAAAAGAACTGGCGCACCTGCTAATACCCAATGGAATAGCAGATTGTGGGCATCTAGGTTTGCAAATGCGCATGCATGCAGCCACAAACAGTGGCAAATATTGATGCGCAAGCACGCATGCGTGGACACCATGGTGCACGCAATGCGTGACAGATTGTGGTGTCCAGTGGTCTATTTAAAGTCAGCAGCCTGATCCACAAGTTGCTGGATGATCTTCAGCTTCCCACGTGTTCCTGTGTTCTGCTTTTTCTGATATTGGATTACCAGTTACCGACGTGGCTGATACTTGACTTGTCTTGTCTCCCTTGGCTTGTTCTACCGACTATGTTTTTGCCTGCTTACCAGTGTATGACCTCAGCTTAGCCTCCTGACTCTGTTGCTGCCTATATTCCAGTGTATGACCCCTGCTTGTTCCTGATTTTGCTCCTTGCCACTGCTCCTGGTTGATATCCTGTGTATAACTACCAGCTTGACTTCTGACCTGGCTCTGCCCACCATCAAGCATCACCTGGTGCAACTACAGGAGTCCTGCTCTGCACCGCATCCTGCATGTCTGGCCGTCATTCCGTGTACATCACTCCTGCACCTCAGCCTATAGAGGCTGGCAACCCCTGCTTCTTTGGGCCTAGCATTCCCTGTTCCCACCTTCAGGGCAGCTCTGCACTCAACCACAAAGGAAGCCCTCTCAGCACTCTGGCCTCCGACAAGGTACTCGGCAGTATGGCACAGCTATTACTTTGGAGAGGTAAAGTTAGCATTTTCTAACTGAGGTCCCAGATACTAGCAAGCACCTGAATGAATCTTCTTTTGCCAGTGGGTTGAAAGAAAAGAAATTACTTGATTCTCCCTTCCACACACTTGATACAAATGGGGGAATCACTCCGGCTGAGGTATTGTATTCTAACAGTGGAGAGACTTCCCCTCTGTCAGAATACACTGATCAGCACTGTCAGCTATAGCCAGCAGTTCTGATCGTGTGGAAATTTTCCAACAGGATAGTTTTACAGAAGTCAATCGGTAGATCAACTTCTGTACACCAGCCTGCCCATACATGGATCAAAATTCAGGAGGTCCCTGCTAAATTTGATCCATGTGTGACTTGCTTTTAGCTTCAGACAAACACATTGTATAATTGCATTTCCACGTTTGAGTTATGGTTTCACTTTAAAACCTTAACTCAAGGTTTATGTTAATGTATAGTACATAAATGCAAACTCCTGCATCTTAAGCCAGAGAGCAACACTTCTTAGTCACAGAAAGCGATAAGTAAACAACTAACACTACATGCAAATGACTGGGTCCCTGAATACTATCCACCAAGTTCACAACTACAGATTAGTCAGTCAATAAAGTGTATCTAAACCCATACACTTAGACCAAATGCATTGCCGTAAATGCTCCTGTTATGAAAAAAAAATGTGCTTATTTCTTTGGTCTGTGACCTGCTTTCAGACAAATCATACCAGAAATTTAAATCTATAGCGTATAGCCTTGTCAATGCACATGTCATTTTTCTGTTTAACTATGTGAATAAGTAGATGGAAACTGTTTTTTTTTTACCGATTGTGTGATCCTGTTTTACTAACAGAGATCCCTAAAACTAAGTGATCTATTCATAAAAAAATGTTGGACAAAGGTGACAATCATTTGCCCATCCTTGACATGTTATGCTTAATACAGTGATTTCCTATCATTGTCAGCTTCATCTAATTGCTATAGTGTGTTTTTTTTATCTAAAATAATTCACTAGATGGAACTGCTGATCATAGGAAATCACTGTATCAATCCAAATATGATCAGAATTTCTCAAGGATATGTGAAAGTTTGTTATGTTCATCTAACACATGTTTTATACGTAGCACCCCATAGAGCTACTGTCCTGTTAAATTTTGTTTTTGGCCTCCGTGCAATTAGGAAGAGCACTATTTGATTAGTTAGGTCTGCTCTGGGCTCTATAGGTATAGGCTCCATTACTTCCCCCTGTCTCCCAGGGAACCCTAAAACATAGTGGGCGGGAGAATCATGATACCAGCCTGCATGTTAATATCTCCCCAGCCACTCCCTGGTCAATATGGCAGATGACCAGCAGGGGGCTGGGGGGTATAAATGGGCTAGAGTCCAGAGCAGAAGTCTTTTGTTCCTGGATGGGTAAAACCCAGCCTGGGGGCTGTGACGTTGCTAGGAAATCTGCCTGGAACTGCAAGCACTTTTTGCAGGTTCTCAGCTAAGTTTTCTCAGAAAGATTTTTAAAGCTCCAGGGCTCAGGCTGCTGGAGTACAGAAGTTGACTGACCCTGCACAGGGCTGTACTAAGAACTGGAAACAGTTAGTACCAAGTGGTGGCTGGTGCTCGATAATTTGGGGGAGGGGCAAACCAATGCAACCCCCCCTCGGCGGGAGACAAGGCCATTACATCCACCCCCGGGGGAAATGAATGCTGGGAACGCAGGGAACACCCCCTTCCCCCGCGAGACAGATGGCCTCCTTACCTGCCCAGGATGACTCTGATCACCCCTCCTCCTCCTTCCCCTTTCGAAGCCGGGGAGTGCTGGATGGCTGAGTTACTGCAGGTAAGCCATCCGTGGTCACAGTGCTGGCTGGTGGGTCAGTTGTTCTTCTCCTCCGGCCTGTATCTTCTCTCTCCTCCTAGGCATTCAATAGGATCGCCTGGTGTTTTGGCCAATTGGGAGATGGAAATCATGACCTGCTTCCTGATTGGTGGAGAGGAGATTCAGCGTGAAAATAGCAAATATTCATTCACTATTATCACACAACTGGGTGGGCTCAAAGCGTAGTGCTCTGCACCCCGAGACCACCCTTTCTTGAAGCCTATTTCTATTACGTGCTTCAAAAAAAAGCACCCCCATTGGAATCCATGCATCTGGCAGCCCGCATGTAGATTAGGGAGCCAGACACATGGATGGGGGGGTGCCCCTGCATCAATAATGGATGGTCCGCCACTGTTAGTACCAGCCTTCTGGTTCTAAAGACTTTCCTTTTTTGTCCTGGGAGATCACCAGCTACTATTTTGTACATTAGGGACATTATTCCTGTTGAGGAATTACTGTTTGGTACTGTTCAGCTATATACTTCAAAGGGGATGCAGGATTTCAGTTACTGTAGTATCCCTAGTCTCACCCTCACCCTATCCAAGTTCTACCAAAAATTAATATCACAAAAAAAGACATGCATGGCCTGTTCTCTGACTCGAGTGGTTGGGAAATGTTGTGTGTGTAGCGCCCTCTACCATAGGTAGGTGCTTAGAGATAGGTTTTTGTTGAGAGTAGGTAAATTTAGTCATGTCTGACTGAGAGTCAGGCCTGATTGTTTTGATTCTGGGCAAGGGAGTGGCCCAGGGAGAGCTGGAGACTGCAGGAAGCAACACCCCTTGGTAAACCCCCCCTCTTCTTCAGAAAAGTTCTGGAAAAGGGGATGGGAAAAGGAAGTGAGGCTTTCTGAAGTATATTAAGCTGCCCTGACCAATCCCCAACCTGGATTTGGCAGGGGGCAGGCCTGCTTAAATACTGTGGTCTGCCCAGTGGACAGAGATGTAGTGTGGAAGCTGTCAGGGTGGAGGGAGCCTGTGAGGTCTCGGGTGCAGCCAGGAGGAGAGAGAGATCCTGGAGGAGAGTTACAATGGTGAGCGTAAAAGGACAGCAGGAGTGAGAACACTACAGAGAGATCTCCGGGAGGAACTACAACTAACAGTGAGTGACACAGTCCAAGGGAGTAGATGCACAGGATAGATTCGGAAGAAGACAGTCTGAAGAGTGTGCAGGAGAAGATTGGGGTCTGGTGTCATGGACAGTGAGCAGATGGGCTGGAAGTTGTTGTCCATCATTGGCTAGCTAGCACCAGCTAAATGACTCTGCTACACCAGGGAAACATCAACCCCTAAACCCACAAAGGGTGGTCCGGAGGCCTGAAAAATCAACATCAGGTCTCACATGTACTAGCTAGGCCGTGCAAGTTCAGAAGCTGGTAAATTTTCTTCCAGGCCGCACCAGTGGAAGTAATAAGTATGCAGGAGAGAGGAACTAGGAGTTTGCAGTGAAGTAAGTGTGTTGGAGTGAAGTGAAGCAGTTGTATATACTGGATAGTGTATATACTGGTCCCATGTACAGAATTGTTTGATCGTTGGGCATCCCATAACTACCCCAATCCCTATCCAAGTTCAATCCCCAAATAAAAGCAACAAAAACAAAGAGCAAGCCTGTTTTCTGACTCCGGATGCCAGTAGGAGTGTGATTGAGGGCAGTTGTGAGTGAACCACATCAACCAGCCCCCCCTAAGGGAGCCATTGGCTACATGTGCTTGGCTTCTGTGTGCTTATCAAGGAATGGAACCCAGGATCAAATCACCCCATCTGTGTGCTATATATAAATAGACTCAATATATTATTTTGAAAAAGTTACATTTAAAAAAATGGATTTTGTTCATATTTGTAAGCATGCATGTTTATGCAGGAATCTGTTTAAAAAAAGTCAGATCACAAATAGACCTGACCACTCACTAATGTCTATGGGCATCTTTACATCTGAAGAGTTTGTTGAGGCTATAAGTCATACATTTTTAATTACATTTGCTAAATACACAATATAATAAAATATAAAAGCAAATAGTGTGTTTGCATGAATGTACGTGTTTTTATGAGTATGCACATGCAAACAAGTGTATGCAAATGAGTGATTCTTGCACTTACATGCTATAAGACATTTCACCCCCATTCAAACAAATTATTGTTAGATAAGAGCTAGCTTGCCTTCAATGCTGCTATCTAGTAATATTCAGAATGCATTCGCTGCTTGTATCAGTGTCAGTGTCCAGTCACCTGTCTCACATGGCACAATTTGCTTTATTTTGTAGAAAATCGCATTACAATATACATGCCAGCAAAGATTCTAGTTCTCTGAGGCTTTTTCTGACAAGCTATGAATCGACTGATGAAATAACTGAAATCTCATCTAAAGTGACAAATTAAAGAAGACAGTTGGAGAGAGATTTCCCTTGTCTGTGAAGTGGTACAATCATAAAAAAATCCAGCTTCCAGACAAAAAATGCTTACCTTCTTGCAGGACCAACAACTGTAAATTTGTAGAGATATAAAACCTTGTCAAAATGTTATTATCTTTTATTTATATTTTCCATTGTTTTCTGTAGCACTTTACAACAGGGTTTATATTAAACATTCACTGTACTTGCAGTATCTCACAAAAGTGAGTACACCCCTCACATTTTTGTAAATATTTTATTATATCTTTTCATGTGACAACACTGAAGAAATGACACTTTGCTACAATGTAAAGTAGTGAGTGTACAGCTTGTATAACAGTGTAAATTTGCTGTCCCCTCAAAATAACTCAACACACAGCCATCAATAACTAAACCGCTGGCAACAAAAGAGAGTACACCCCTAAGTGAAAATGTCAAAATTGGGCCCACTTAACCATTTTCCCTCCCCGGTGCCATGTGACTCGTTAGTGTTACAAGGTCTCAGGTGTGAATGGGGAGCAGGTGTGTTAAATTTGGTGCTATTGCTCTCATACTGGTCACTGGAAGTTCAACATGGCACCTCATGGCAAAGAACTCTCTGAGGATCTGAAAAAAAGAATTGTTGCTCCACATAAAGATGGCCTAGGCTATAAGAAGATTGCCAAGACCCTGAAAGCACAATGGCCAAGATCATACAGCGGTTTAACAGGACAGGTTCCACTCAGAACAGGCCTCGCCATGGTCGACCAAAGAAGTTGAGTGCACGTGCTCAGCATCATATCCAGAGGTTGACTTTGGGAAATAGACATATTAGTGCTGCCAACATTGCTGCAGAGGTTGAAGGGGCGGGGGGTCAGCCTGTCAGTGCTCAGACCATACACCGCACATTGCATCAAATTGGTCTGCATGGCTGTCGTCCCAAAAAGAAGCCTCTTCTAAAGATGATGCACAAGAAAGTCCACAAACAGTTTGCTGAAGACAAGCAGACTAAGGATATGGATTACTGGAACCATGTCCTGTGGTCTGATGAGACAAAGATAAACTTATTTGGTTCAGATGGTGTCAAGCGTGTGTGGCAGAAACCAGGGGAGGAGTACAAAGTCAAGTGTGTCTTGCCTACAGTCAAGCATGGTGGTGGGAGTGTCATGGTCTGAGGCTGCATGAGTGCTGATGGCACTTGGGAGCTACAGTGCATTTACTGAACCATGAATGCCAACATGTACTGGGGCATACTGAAGCAGAGCATGATCCCCTCTATTCGGAGACTGGGCCGCAGGGCAGTATTCCAACATGATAACGATCCCAAACACACCTTCAAGATGACCACTGTCTTGCTAAAGAAGCTGAGGGTAAAGATGATGGACTGGCCAAGCATGTCTCCAGACCTAAACCCTATTGAGCATCTGTGGGGCATCCTTAAATGGGAGGTGGAGGAGCACAAGGTCTCTAACATCCACCAGCTCCGTGATGTCATCATGGAGGAGTGGAAGAGGGCAACTTGTGAAGCTCTGGTGAACTCCATGTCCAAGAGGGTTAAGGCAGTGCTGGAAAATAAAGGTGGCCACACAAATTATTGACACTTTGGGCCTATTTTTTACATTTTCACTTAGGGGTGCACTCACTTTTGTTGCCAGCAGTTTAGACATTAATGGCTGTGTGTTGAGTTAATTTGAGGGGACAGCAAATGTATACTGTTCTATAAGCTGCACACTCCCTACTTTACATTGTAGCAAAGTGTCATTTCTTCAGTGTTGTCACATGAAAAGATATAATAAAATATTAACAAAAATGTCAGGGGTGTACTCATTTTTATGAGATACTGTATATTGTTAACAATACCAAACACAGTGGGAGCCAATCAGTGGGTCTGGTGGACCCGATGTCCGCCGGGATTCCATGATCGTTCCCGACAGAGACAGAAAGGCAGTCTGCCTATGTTAACAAGGCAGATCACTGTTCTGTTAGTAGGGAAGACAGAGATCCTATGTTTCTGCTAAGCAGGAACACAGATCTCTATCTTCGCACAGTTAAAGTACATCTCCCACAGTTAGCAAGCACCCCCTAGAGACACATTTAATCCTTTGATCGCCCCTGATGTTAACCCCTTCCCTGCCAGTGTCATTAGTACAGTGACAGTGCATATTTTTTTTCGTAACCATCACTGTATTGGTGTCACTGGTCCCCAAAAAGTATAAAAAAAGTGTCCCTTAGTGTCTGATTTGTCTGCTGCAATGTCGCAGTCCCACTATAAGTCGCTGATCGTCGTCATTACTAGTAAAAAAAAAATTAATACAAATTTCATAAATCTATCCTATTGTAGATGCTATAATTTTTGCGCAAACCAATCAATATACACTTACTGGGATTTTTTTTACCAAAAACATGTAGCAGAATACATATTGACCTAAATTGATGAAGAAATTCGATTTTTTACATTTTTTTTATTGGTGTGTTTTATAGCAGAAAGTAAAAAATATTGTTGTTTTTTTTTTCAAAATTGTCTGTGTTTTTTTTGTTTATAGCGCAAAAAAATAAAAACCTCAGAGGGGATCAAATACCACCAAAAGAAAGCTCTATTTGTGGGGAAAAAAATGACATCAATTTTATTTGGGCATGCACGACTGTGCAATTGTCAGTTAAAGTAACGCAGTGCCGTATTGCAAAAACTGACCTGGTTATGAAGAGGAAGGGGGGTAAACCTTCCAGAGCTGAAGTGGTTAAAGTGATTGTAAAGGTTGGCATTTAACCACTTGCCAACCGTCAACCGCAGGTTGACGGCGACAAGGTGGCTCTCCTGCGCAAACCGCCGTCAGCTGACGGCGGCTGCCATATCGCGCACTGTGAGCGCTCCTGTGAATGGACATTGTCCATTCATATACAGAGCGTAGCTTAGCCCAGCCCCTCGATCTCTCCTCATTGGTTCACTGGCTGTGAGTGGAGCCCACTGCTGTGTGAGCCAATGAGGAGAGAGAGAGACACAGAAAAGCCTTTGCTCTTATGCACATCACTGGATCGAGACGAGGCTCAGTTAAGTATAAGAGGGTGTTGAGGATGGAGCTGCACTCAGAATAGAATGCATTATGGTAAAAACCTTCTGCATTTTGACTTTAACATTTACCACCAAATGAAAGCTCAATCTTCCCTGAAAAATAAGAAATTGTAATCCATCTAGATACACTAAGTAGTTACAGTGATACTGTATGTACAGGTTTACTAATGCCTCATAAACACGGTGCAACGGTTGTACAACCTCACGTTCAACTTTTGTCCAAAATCTGCTGTTGTCGGTTGTGTCTTGCGTACTGACATGAGTCAAGTAGTTCTACAACAAAGCCGAACGTAGTGACGTGTTACGAGCGTATAATGAGGAAGTTCAGGGGAATATGATTTGTGAATTAGGAACACATGTTACACGACCGAACACTTCTTGGATTCACAGCATGCGTGTTTAGCACTTACAACTTTGTTGGGTCAACTTCTGTACACACGAGTCAACAGTCATACAACAGCTTGTTGTACAACAAAAGTTTTCTAATCTGCTCAGCCAACTTCTGTATGACTGTTGAACGTCGGCTGTTGTAATCGCACGTACTAACAGTCGGATTATCGTACAGTAAGCTGCTGTAAGACCGTTGTTGTACGACCGTTGCATCGTGTGTACGGGCCTTTAGATGTGTCAAAGTTGTTTTGGGTATTAAGATTTTTTTTGGTCTTGATCATCAAGGGATAAATATGTATATATAGAATGAAATAGAGAGAGAAGGCATATACAGTTTGTGAAGTACAACTCCAAGGAAACATCACAAATGGTTTGTTATCCATTCATGTGATTCACACAGCTTAGCCACATCACAAAGCTGGGAAGTTCACTTTAGTACTGCCTAGTTCCGCCTTACAGTTTCCTGGGCAAACTCCCTTCTCACTGGACATACTGTAGGAGATGATGCTGCTTTACCAGAGTTCTATGGAACCCTAGGGTGCCTCCAGAGGCAGTTAGGGATTCCTTGAGCAGTCATCAGCTATGGTAGATTGATCTCCTGCCTAATGGTGAGCCAGTGGCATTGAACCAGTTGATCTTCTCCTCTCATTTCTCAAATAAGTAGCTGCTAACTTAAATACTCATCTTAACTACTGTTTGTAAGAGCATTCTTGCCACCCAGTGGCATCTCCAGCTTTCATATTTAGGGGGGCACATGGGGGGACAGGGACCAAAAGTAGGCCAGCCAACTCTAAAACGCTATATATATATATACACCACGACACTGGCCTACCTGATTCCTACATTGTCCACTACACTAACTTACCTGATTCCTACACTGACCTACCTGATTCCTACACTGACCATTACACTGACCTACCTGTCTACTACACTGACCTATCTGATCCCTACACTGACCTACCTGATTCCTACTCTGACCATTACACTGACCTACCTATCTACTACACTGACCTATCTGATCCCTACACTGACCTACCTGATTCCTATACTGACCATTACACTGACCTACCTGATTCCTAACCCCTCCATTCCCTCCATTGGGGAAGGGGGGAGTGTCACATCCTCAGCTCTGAGGGGCTCATGCTGGGACCTGTAATTTTTCACTTTTGGGGGTCACCCCCCAAAAATAAAGTACTACAAGTTCCATAATGAACTCCTCAGATCTAAGGATGTGACTTCCTCCAAAATTGAAGGACTACAAGTCCCAGCATGAAGCCCTGAGATCTAGGGGTGTAACCCCTTAGATCTCAGGGTTTCATGCTGGGACCTGCATGCCAGAGAGGGGAGGAGAGAGAGAGAGGGGTGTGAGAATGGGGTGGAAGAGGAAATGTGAGAGAGAGGAGGGGGAAAGAAAGGGAGGAGGATAGAGGTGAGAGAGAGGAGGGTGGGCTAGAGAGAGGAGCAGAGGCGGCTCTCTAATTTGACAAATTAGGTGGTCGCCTAAGGCCTCACACTCACAGGGGCCTCGCAACCGCCTAATTTGACACTGACACCAGCACCGAGATAGAGAGTATTGACACCAGCACTTTGAAGCTCTTAATATATGCAATTTATAATGTTAATTTTTTTATTGCTTGAATTATTTTTCCCATTATGGGCATGAATAGGGCCTCATGTCTAGGTTTTGCCTAAGGCCTCACAAAGCCTAGAGCCACCTCTGGAAGGGGGGGTGGGTGAGAGGGGGGGTGGGTGAGGGATGGGGGTGGGTGAGGGAGAGGGGGGTGGGTGAGAGAGGGTAGATGAGATCAGGTTGGTGAGAGTGAGAGGGGGTGGGTAAGAGTGGTTGGGTGAGGGTGAGAGTGAGAGGGGGTGGGTGAGAGTGAGAGTGTGAGAGGGAGAGAGGGGGGTGGGTGAGAGAGAGAGAGGGGGTGGGTGAGAGAGAGAGGGGGTGGGTGAGAAGCAGAGGGGGTGGGTGAGAGAGAGAGGGGGTGGGTGAGAGAGGGGGGTGGGTGAAAGGCAGAGGGGGTGTATGAGAGGCAGAGGGGGTGGGTGAGAGAGAGAGAGCGGAGTGGGTGAGAGGAGAGGGGGCCCTAGCCTTGCCTGCAGTCCCTGCTGTGCTGGGTGTGACCCCCTGTCCCAGCCCCCATCTGTGGTGGTTAGGTGTGTGTGATACACCTACGTCCCATCTATCCTCTTCTTCTGGGCCCTCCGTCAGTCAGCCTGTCTTTCTTCTGCAACTCTGCTTGAAGAGTCAGACACACACAGTGTCAGTAACAGCTAGGAGGAGTAAAGGCTGCTCTGCTCAGGTCAGTCAGGGTGGCGCCACAGCCATGGCGGTGAGGTCTTCTCCTCCCAGGCTGTTCTAGCCAGTCTCGTGCTGCTCTGCATACCAGATGGCTGCCTGCCCGGCCTGCATACTATTTTAAGACGCTGACGGCGGTGGTGCCGGATTTAGCAGCCAGCCGCCATTGGACCAGCAGCAGCGGGACTGTCACTCCAGGATTGAGAGTCAGATCGTCCATGACAAGGGGGCGGCGGCTGAGTGGCTCAACTGAAACTTTGAGCCCAGAAGCTTTAGGCGCGGAGGAGGATGTTAAATCCTCTTACGCTTTCAATGCTGGCTGGGCAGTGAGAGAGACGGGCCATGACGTCACTGGTTGCTAGATGCCAGGTGGTTCTAGCAACCAGTGGCAGACAGTGTGACTCAATGCAATGGAGCCTATAAGCAGCATCAGCGCTGGGGCGGCGGCGGGCGCACTATATGTGGCATGAATTCAGTTGGGGGGGGCACATGGGGGGCACACAACAAAATTGGGGGGGGGGGTCATGGCCCTAGGAGGCCCCACCCTACTGACACCACTGTTGCCACCTACCACCAACGTGGCTTGGCTAAAACACTGTGAGTTGTAGAAACACTCATATACTGTATACCAGGGCTTCCTGAGACATGACCATTAAAAAATGCTTGAGAAAGGCTAATCCAGGGGAGAAGGTTGGAGAGGGCTAATATAGGAAGCTGCAGGAAATAGATATGTCACTTATTTGGCTGTGCAGTGCAGTGTGTCCAAGGTGTGTAAATTACAGGACTGGTTAAACAGAATTACATTTTTTTGGCAGGTAAGACTATCTGATAAATGCATTTTAAATGTGCAAATTGTTATTTGATTGCGCTAAATAAATCAGAAATGTCAGTACCTAAACACGAACCTCATGAAACTGCCAAGTAACTCTTTTATTTCTGTTTGCAGAGATTTAACTGCTATCTGTATACTGGATCTTTGAGCACCCTAACAACAGATCTGATCACAGTGGCAGTCCATCAGTTCAATGTTTGTACTGCTGTGTATATCACAGTATGATAAGCATTAACTCATTGGGACTTTTCACATTTTTTGATCCAGCCCTTATTAGTGTTTATCCAGAATTTGTGCAAGAGTTGTTTTAATAGCTAGTTACTCTTTATAATGTTGAGATATTTTATCTGTACACAGGCTGACTTCATTCAACAAAGTTTGTGACTTTTCAGTTATTTTATTTGTAAATACTGTATAATTTGAAGATTCAGGGCCAGTTCATACTGCTGCAGTGCAAATTTATTGCAAATTTAAAATGATTGCGGTGCAAATTTTTCAAAGCGGGGTTTTTTGTGACAAGTGCTTTTTCTACATGTGTTGGTGCGAATCTACTGCAAAGCTGGAGTGGAGCTGGAGGGGGAAGCTATCGCAGTGATGTGAATGGGAGATTGCGTTTTCAATCCGTGTTCTATTGCAGTCTATGGAGCAGAATTCACAACGCACAGCATCGCACATGGATCAAACTTGCACAGGACTCGTTTTTTTTTACGGATTAGATTTGCAACGCATCGATGTGAACGGCCCTCATAGAACACTATATTATTGCAGATGACTTGCGAATTTAAGCTATCACAATGGCTTAAATTCGCAATAGTGTTCGCAGCAGTGCGAATCGGCCCTCAAGGTTTTTTTTATTTATTGCACTATGGAAAAATCAGGAGCCATAAAAGTGTAATTTCTATATATTGCTTCATTTTACTCCTTAATCAGTAGTCTAGGCATATACTGTACTTCTCCAAAGTTTGAATGAGAAGAAAGGAAGCATATAAACCTAGGTAACTACATTCAAAACACAATTCCAAAGTGTTAATGCACTCTTAATAGATTGCTATTGTGTGTACCACCACTGACTCTCAAGTCTCTGCTACCAAAACCCAAAGTGCACCTGTGCCCAGGCAATGGATAAAGCAGAGGATATTCATATTCCTAACAAGTAGTAAAAGAGCTTTGAAACAAGCAACCTTGATATTCCCAACCTGCTTTTAATGGAAAGTGATTCTTTCTCAAAGATCCTCTGAGATCTCAACAAAGACTCCAAAACAGGGTTTTAGTCAGAGTTAAAAAAACATCTGCTGTTTGTTACCTTTGAAGGCTAGCAGCCTACCAAGATTTTGTTGTAATAGAAAGTAACAGAAAATCAGTATCAGTGCCTCTGTTGTGAACTTTGAAGACGCATTTCTCTACAATGCCTATAGCTAGAGAGGTGATTAGGCCACGTTGTTCTTTTACTGCTTGCTCAAAATATATAAATGCTTTAGTATGCATAGTCTGGGCACAGGCTTACTTTAAACTAAGCCAAGCGTCAACAGGGGGGCTCAGGAGGCAAGAAAAGGTGAAGCTAAAGATTTTTCTAGCAAACAGGTGTTTTGACATGTGGTTTTCATTGAGTGTATAATCTTTTTACTGATCTGTTCATCATATGCCCAATTTGAAATGCCTAGATATGCAATAGTTTTACATTCAGCTGTCTATAATTTAAGTCAAAATTCTGCAACAACTATCACAGTCACTGAAAACCAGTCTATTGACTCTAGTCTGTGAGGTTTAATTGAAGTTCCTTAACTATCTGCATCCATTTATTATTACACCTGCCAACTACTCTAGTGACATTGAAACAGTCAGCATAAGCAGCCAGGTGCGTACCCAAACTGTATGCATGCAGCCTGCCCAGATACACACGCTGCTCAAGGTTGTTTAGCAGGTTTTGTTCTCTGTCTATCCTGCAATAATCTATTCTACATATTGTTCATCATGTTAGATATAATACAATGCCATGTCCTCACTACATACATGTTTTTCCCATTTTGGTTCCTAGATTTAGGGACACATTTATAAAGCAGTGAATGTGATTGGTCCCTGGATTTATGGACACATTTAAAAAGCAGTGAATGGGATTATGATGAATTTTCCTTGTACATTTCTTTTACAGTGGTCGATTAAACTGCAGTGAATGTTTGGTGAATGTCAACAGCGGCGGCTGGTGCATAAGGGGTGCTTGGGCGTCGCTTCCCCGCCGCTGACAAGTAAAAAAAAAAATTCAGCCCGCCCCCCTACAGGAGGCACCGGTACATTGACTTTTCTTCTTTTTTTTTATTTTCCTCGGCTCCTTGCTGTCGGCTGACAGCAAGTAGTGATCCGATTGGTCAGCCATTAAAGTCTATTTGTGTGCACTTAACAGGCGCACACACATAGCCTGATTAGCTGCCCCCTGAGCCATCAGAGCCAATGACTCTCTGTCATTGACTGCTGTGGGCGGAGGCGGGACTGTGGCGGACATGCTGGCTGTGTGATTACTCACACAGGCGCAGCACTCCGCCGGGTTTCAGTCCTGAGCTGCTCACCATCCAGCATGCTGACCGCAAGCCGATCTCTGCAAGAGCCTGCTATTAGATGGGGTAAGTCCCGACTTCAGGTGGAGGGATGGGGGGCTGCCTCCACCGCCGCTAGCCCCTATCTGGTGCCCTGTATACCCTATCTGGTGCTCTGTATGCCCTATCTGGTGCCCTTTATGCCCTATCTGGTGCCCTGTATGCCCTATCTGGTGCTCTTAATGCCCTATCTGGTGCCCTGTATGCCCTATCTGGTGCTCTGTATGCCCTATCTGATGCCCTGTATGCCTTGTCGGGTGCCCTGTATACCCTATCTGGTGCTCTGTATGCCCCACCTGGTGCCCAGTATGCCCTATATGGTGACCCTGTATACTGCTATCTGGGACCCTGTATACTGCTATCTGGGACCCTGTATACTGCTATCTGGGCCTCTGTATACTGCTATCTGGGGCCCTGTATACTGCTATCTGGGGCCCTGTATACTGCTATCTGGGACTCTGTATACTGCTATCTGGGGCTCTGTATACTGCTCTATGGTGACTCTGTATACTGCTATCCGGGACTCTGTATACTGCTATATGGGGACTCTATATACTGCTATATGGTGACTCTGTATACCTATCTGTGATACTGTATACCCTATCTGGTGATGCTGGGCTGTATGCTCCTGACACAAGGGGTGGAAAGTATAAGGGGTGGGGCTTACAAGAAGTGGGGGGTCAAAAAGGAAGGGCGGGGTCTGGCGCCCCCCCATCCTAAAATTTCACCAGCCGCCACTGAATGTCAAATGCACTGCTTTATCGTTTAGCTTTCTGCTTGGTTGATGAAGTCTTCATCATTGTTCATACATTCTCCCTTATAAAAAAGAGAAGACATGTTAAATGTGTGGTAGACTACATGCAAGCCACGGGATAAAATGCAAATAGCTTTCATAGATGTAACTATAAGAAAAGTGCTAACAATGAGAATAACATGTAGATTGTACCTGATATGCAACACGTAGTTATATAAGAAGACTTAGGATATAACTGAAACAAATCCAAAATGTCAACTGTGACAGAGCTCATTAGTTCAAAGGGTGCATTAAACCTACAACACCCTGTTTTTACAAGTCTCATTCTGCAAAGAATAAAACAGAAGATATCTTTTTGTTTTCTGATTGTTGGGTCCCACTGTAATGGTATTATAGTAACTTACTTTGTGGAATAATAGTTGAAGTATGAGTATTATTAATGTTATATTTATGAAAACATGTTTTAAATTATGAAATGTTTTTCTTTGCAAAGAAGTACAACCCAAAATATATATATATATATATATCTATATATATATATATACTGTATAATGTTTAGATAGATAGATAGATAGATAGATAGATAGATAGATAGATAGATAGATAGATAGATAGATAGATAGATAGATAAGATACAAGAGAACCCTGGATTAGGTTGACTTTTAGTTACATCTAGCATTATTTTAATTTGTATATTAAAATGCATATCAAATGAATTTAGGTATACATGTACTATAGTTACTAATGTGTTGCCATAAGGATGATTAAATGCCAATATAATCATTTTTTAAAGGACAAGAACAGTTTAAAATGTTTTCATAATGAGATAGTTGTAAGCAGGTGTGCTGTCCATGACAGAGAGATCTGACCTCTAACCTAGAAGGGAGAGAAAGAAAAAGAACTATCAATGGTAATTCCCCATCAGACACATTAACTGGGATGAATTGGGTCCCCATGAGTCCACTGAGTGGACTTGCATTGATCGCCAGTTCTGAAATCCATGAATAAATTTAGGACTAATTGATTTTTCGTTGCAAATAAATCTCTAATTCAGACTGCTGGCAGAACATGTTAAAAAGAGAAAGTGTCTTTCAATGTACTGAAAAAATTGGTGAAGAGGGTCACAGTGGAGATTTTTCACTGGCTTTTACATATTGACTGATATTACTGTGACTGATCAAAACATCATAGTGGAAAAAGATAGCATGCAAGCCACTCTGCTTATGTCATGTTTTGATTAACTGATTGCCTTAATATTTAAGGCTTTTTCACTTTGTGTAAGAAAGCGGAGAACTCTTCAATGGAGCAGTAACACTGATAAATGCAGACATGCAGGGGAGGCAGATGAAAAGCACACAACCTTGTTCAAATACAAAATAGGAAGAGAACCTTTGTCAAAAAATGATTCATGAAAGATGGTGGCTTTAATTTCTGATGGCTCTTCCCCCAGAATGTTAGTTGCCTGACTGTCTTGCTGATCCAGTCTCTTCTACTGTTTATGCCCCTAACCTGGAACAAGTATGCATATAAGGGACTTTCTCCAATTTTCCTGATCTTCCTATATATTGCAAGGGCATTTTCCCTTAGCTTAGTGAATCTAGGGAAGCCGTGCTGGCTTCCATCATCCAACCTCTTCTGTTATTTTCATTGCATTCATTCATTGGGTATTGTTTATACAGTTAATTTTCACCATGTTCACTATGCTAAGAGAAAATTCACAGAGGAAGCGTTTTGCAATTACAAGAAGTAGATAACATGGTTTATAGGATAGCAGGTCACTTGCACTCATCGTTGTCCATATACAAAATGTTTTGTACTCTTTTCACAAAATACAAGGAGTTCTATTATTGGGCAAGAAGATGGGAGGGATGACTAAACGTCAGAATCTCGCCTCATCCATTACCAGAATGCCATGTATTCATCAAAAAGATTACAAAACGTTTTGTATACCTGACAAGGTGGAGAGCAAGCCACATACTATCTTTTAATGGATACACTATATTAGAAGCAGAAGTTCAGCTCTTATGCTAGTGAAGGGATTTCACTTAACATTACAGGTGTCCTACACAGGGCCAAAACTATGGGGGGGGGGGGAGGCAGGTGAGCACGCGCCCCGGGTGATGCATCTAGGGGAACGCGATCAGGGGTTCCGTCATCCCCACCCGTACTGGGAAGAGCTGCTTTATGGGTGTCACTGCCGCTGGCTGCATAGTTTGCCAAACACCAGAGAACCAAATAGGAGGGATAATGCACAGGCACACTAGTGCTGAATCACTCTGCTCCTCCCGCCCACCAGCACTATAGAAAGGCTTTCCAGAGCAACACTTCAGCATGGAAGAACCTTTGTGGAATTGGAAGGCATTTACTAGGACAAGGAGAGGGGTTTGTGTGTAGAAGGCCCTGGACTAGGAAGTTGGAGCTAGTATGGTAAAGAACTGGGACCTGAGGGGTGCAGAGAAGACCCTGGACTGGGGGAGCAGAGGAGGCCCTGGACTGGGGGGATGTGGAGGAGGTCCTGGGCCTGGGGGGTGTACAGAGGAGGCCCTGGACTGGGGGGTGCAGTGGAGGCCCTGGGCTGAGAGGGGGGGTGCAGAGGAGGTCCTGGACTGGGGGGGTGCAGCGGAGGCCCTGGACTGGGAAGGTGCAGAGGAGGCACTAGAGTGTATGGGGGGTGCAGAGCAGGCCCTGGACTAGAAAAGGGTTAATGTGACAAAGACCCTGGCTTAGTAGAGGAGGCCCTGGACTAGACGGGGAGTACACAAGAGGCCCTGGACTGGGAGGTGCAGAGGAGGCTCTGGACTATCAGAGGAGGCCTTGAACTAGGGGATGCAGAGGAGGCCCTGCACATGGAGGGAAGTACACAGGAGGCCCTGGACTGTGGGGGTGCAGAGGAGGCCCTGGACTAGGAGAGGAGTACACCAAAGGCCCTAGACTTGGGGGTGAAGAGGAGGCCCTGGACTTGAAAAGTGGGGTTGGTGTGGCAAAGGACCTGGATTCAGAGGGCAGGGTGCAGAGGAGACTCTGAACTTGAGGGGTGGGGGGCTGTAGAGGAGGCCTTGGACTAGGAGAGGAGTGCAGAGGAAGCCCTGGACTGGGATGGGGGGGCAGAAGAGGCCCTTGACTAGGAAATGGTGGTTGGTCTGGCAAAGGCCCCTGCATGGGGGGTACAAGGGATATACTGAACTAGGTGAGGGGGTGCTTGGGGGTCCTAGATTGGGAGAGGATGTGTCTGGAAGCCCTGGACTAGGACAGCAGGTGTCTGGAGGCCCTGGACTATGAAAGGGGAATAGTGGAAGCTCTCTGGAATAGGAAAGAGGGTGCCTGAAGGACCTGCCAGCTTCTGGGAGAAAGAGCCTGGATCTAAAGCCTGGGCTGAGGAAAAGCCTGCCTGGGCCCTAGAGGGTGAGTTCACAACATAAATAGGGACATTTCTCAATTGTCGCAAGTACTGCCAAAAAGGAGCAGAGAGATAGGTTGTGTGATAGATGTATTGCTTGTTTGGCTGTACTTCTCCTGTGGATCACAGCAGTGCAGAATGTTTTGCACTCTTGTGACCCATTTTCAGTTGACAGCGGGCTGTCGGTTGACGTCACAGAGCCGGTCCAGGCTGGGGAAAGATTGCAACCTTATGGTCAGGATCCACTCACATGCCTGGCACCCAGCTCAGCCTGAGCTGGACACTCCCACCCCCTCCACAGCCCAGTGTTTTAGTGAGCGTGGGGGGGGGCAGAGCAGAGAGCCAGAGACTGACAGTGACCGGCTCTCTGCTCAGGGAGCACTGAGTGATCGGTAGTGTTTGATTACTCAAAAAAAAAAAAAAAAAGATTCCATTACCGACAGACATCCTCTCTTTCCTGCTATCTGGCCCACATGAGAATTAGGCCTCATTCACATGGAGCATATGCGTCCATGCCCAGTGTGATGGCCATGTACTACGTGGGGATACTTGGTGCTCTATGAATCCCTGTGCAGACAGTCAGTTGAGATGCAGCAGCTGCATGGACATTGTCGAATGTCAAAGGGATGCATGTATCCGAAAGCACAGTTTCTGCATTTGGATCTGTGCGCCCACTTCTATAGGTGGAGCTCTCTGGATGCAGATGCAGCAAAAAGGGGCTCAGCATACAGGACCTGTCTCAGCGCCTGTCTGAATGAGCCCTTAGGAAAATTAATCACTAGACTGTCACTAGAGCAGACAGAATCTGGAGCAGCTGTGCATGGCAACCAAGCAGTTCATAGCTTTCATTTTCAAAGCTAAAGATATTAGCTGATTGGTTGCCATACACAGCTGTTCCAGATTCTGACTGCACCAGTTTTGATAAATTCCCCTCATTGTGTTTCGCATTTCTTATTCCTGACTACTGCATTCTAAGTACAGCACATTCTTTGTTAAAGTGATTGTAAAGGCACAAAAAAGGGTAAAAAACCTTCTGTGGGCTGCAGTCCCCCCTCAGACTACAGACAGAGGTCATGCATTAACCTTTGCAGCATCAAGCTGCACGACTCATTTTTTAACACAAACAGAAATTTGGGACACAGGAATGTAAAGATGTTTTATAGGCTGTATATACGGGCCAACAAATGACATCATAAAACTATATGATCAATGCACATCTTATGCAGGGGAAAAACAGAAGGTGCAGGTAGAAAGGTTTATAATGCCTTTAAATCTAGGCTTAGAGGAATAAGCTGCAATACGTACCTCACCAATGTTCAAGCAGTCCCCCAAAGCCTCTTCTCTAAGGTGCTCTGGCCATCACATACAATGTAGGGCCAAATGCAATGCATTGTATGTGAGGTTGACAAGGATCCACCCACAACTTGGAGTATTGCAAAGAAACAGTGAGTGTCTGAAGCCTGCTGGAGCAGGAATAGGCTAAATAGTGTTGCAGCTTATTCCTGTACCCATAGACCTAACAAGCATTTACTCTTGCAGTGTGGGGGAGGGATCCCACTGTAATGATGTTTTTGGTGTAATTTCTAGAGTTCCAGTAGATCTGTAGTGTTCCTATAGGAAACCAAGCTGTTTAGCAGAACTATTGCTGGTGACAATGCTGCTATGCGGTTTCACTAAAGAACAAAAAGCGTTATAACCATGTTAGAGGAAGTGGGGAAAAAACTGATCTACTGGCTAGATCAACAGGTAATAAAACTATATTACAGGAAAGACAAAAAAAACTGATATGTTAATGCTAGTGGCAGACCGCATCAAATAACATCATTTATTTTGCCCACAGTTCCACTTATTGATAAAGTATATAATATATATTAATATTGTGTGTGTGTGTGTATATATATATATATATATATATATATATATATGTACAGTATCTCACAAAAGTGAGTACACCCCTCACATGTAAAGTAGTGAGTGTACAGCTTGTATAACAGTGTAAATTTGCTGTCCCCTCAAAATAACGCAACACACAACCATTAATGTCTAAACCGCTGGCAACAAAAATGAGTATACCCCTGAGTGAAAATGTCCAAATTTGGCCCAATTAGCCATTTTCCTTACCTGGTGTCAAGTGACTCGTTTGTGTTACAAGGTCTCAGGTGTGAATGGGGTGCAGGTGCGTTAAATTTGGTGTTATCGCTCTCACTCTCTCATACTAGTCACTGGAAGTTCAACATTGCACCTCATGGCAAAGAACTCTCTGAGCATCTGAAAAAAATAATTGTTGCTCTACATAAAGATAGACTAGTCTATAAGAAGATCACCAAGACCCTGAAACTGAGCTGCAGCAAGGTGGCCAAGACCATACAGTGGTTTAACCTCCCTGGCGGTATGACTGAGTCTGGAATTTATTGCTGAAAGCGGTACAATTATTTTGTATGAAAATTTGGCGTTTTATATTGTAGGCCTGTAATTCTTAGGAATAACTCACTTAAATCTGTCCAAACAACAGTCTAGTAGACATCCCGGGTATGAAAAAGTTTGAAAAATGAAATCATAAATTATAATATAATAAATAACTAAAAATAATTATCAAAAATAATAATATAATAGTAATAAAATTTATTCAATAATGTAATCAAACCAAAAACGCAGAAATTTGCTCAGTTGCAGAATTGTCGCTGTCGTCACTTTCAGTTTCTGATGATAAATCTCCTCAAAAATCAGTATCACTCAATTCTGCAAATGATTCTTATTTACTATCGGTGGTTTCTAGCCAATCAAAAACCACTTTTGACGTAAAGGGACACTTTTTGGTTGCTATGGACATTCTCATGTTTCCAGGCAGAAAGAATGACATTTATTATATAAAAGTGCATGTAGGGCTCTGGGCAAACCACTAGGGACAAAGGGGATGTGAAATGATTTCATACAGTAATGTAATCTATAAGATTACAGTGTACTGTATGTATAGTGTGTGTTTCACTTTTTGAATTTCCCGCCGGTCTCTGTCCCCGTGCGACGCGACGCTCGCAGGGAACGGAGCCCGGCACACAGAGGCATCGGAGCGGCGGACACAGCCCGCAGACACGGCGGGGGACATCACTGGATCCAGGGGACAAGGTGAGTAGCGCTGCCTGGATCCAGCGATGCAATCCCGAGTGTGGCTCGGGGTTACCGCTCTTGGTACTGAAAATCCACCACGAGCCACACTCTGGAATACCGCCAGGGAGGTTAACAGGATAGGTCCCACTCAGAACAGGCCTCGCCATGGTAGACCAAAGAAGTTGAGTGTACATGCTCAGCGTCATATCCAGAGTTTGTCATTGGGAAATAGATGTATGAGTGCTGCCAGTATTGCTGCAGAGGTTGAAGGGGTGGGGTCAGCCTGTCAGTGCTCAGACCATATGCCGCACACTGCATCAAATTGGTCTACATGGCTGTCGTCCCAGAAGGAAGCCTCTTCTAAAGATGATACACAAGAAAGCCCGCAAACAGTTTGCTGAAGACAAGCAGACTAAGAACATGGATTACTGGAACCATGTCCTGTGGTCTGATGAGACCAAGATAAACTTACTTGGTTCAAATGGTGTCAAGCGTGTGTGGCGGCAACCAGGTGAGGAATACAAAGACAAGTGTGTATTGCCTACAGTCAAGCATGGTGATGGGAGTGTTATGGTCTGGGGCTGCATGAGTGCTGTCGGCACTAGGGAGCTACAGTTCATTGAGGGAACCATGAATGCCAACATGTACTGTGACATACTGAAGCAGAGCATGATCCCCTCCCTTTGGAGACTGTACCACAGGGCAATATTCCAACATGATAACGACCCCAAACACACCTCCAAAACGACCAATGGCTTGCTAAAGAAGCTATGGGTAAAGGTGATGGACTGGCCAAGAATGTCTCCAGACCTAAACCCTATTGAGCATCCGTGGGGCATCCTCAAACGGAAGGTGAAGGAGCGCAAGGTCTCTAACATCCACCAGTTCCGTGATGTCATCATGGAGGACTCCAATGGCAACCTGTGAAGCTCTGGTGAACTCCATGCCCAAGAGGGTTACTTAGGGGTGTACTCACTTTTGTTGCCAGCGGTTTAGACATTAATGGCTGTGTTGAGTTATTTTGAGGAGACAGCAAATTTACACTGTTATACAAGCTGTACACTCACTACTTTACATTGTAGCAAAGCAAAGTGTCATTTCTTCAGTGTTGTCACATGAAAAGATATCATAAAATATTTACAGAAATGTGAGGGGTGTACTCACTTTTGTGAGATACTATATATATATATATATATATATATATATACACACAATATTAATATATATTATATACTGTGTATATACATATATATAGAGTATATTACAACTTTTACTATGACATACTATGATAATGTGAATTATTCATTCATATACTATACTGCCATTCATATATTTTACAACATGTGCTATGATATTGTGACATATACATTCTCTGATTTGAATCAGACTTTTTTAAAGTTTGTTTATTAAGTACTTTATTTATTTTAAAGATGCATTATGTTGATTATGCTGTACCACCCGAGAAGAGATATAGCACTCGTACCAGGCTTGGGGATACAGTACAGTGTAAAAATGGATGCTTTTGAGGACACAGTGCCACCTAATGGAAACATTATAAAGTGCTCAATCTTTCAAACCACAAAATTCCTCTAACAGTAAAATAAATAAACTAGTGGGAATGGCATATTTTAAAATGAAACTATGTTCATTCACCAAGGCATGTCTTGTTATTTGAAATGGTGGAATGTGTGATAAAAAGCAATCCGGAAGAATTATATGGTAACTCAGGAGTTTCCTATTTATTTTTTTTAACTTGCACAAAAACAAGTTGTGAGAGGAATATGTAGGCTTCAATTCTTCTGAAAATGCCTCTTGCCTGGCATGCTAAAGACATGGTCTCGATACTTTCTGAGTTACCGACACAAAATAACTGTCAGGATATGGAGTTCTGAGTGTTCTTTCTTTCAATTGCTGTATGCTTGTTTTAAAGCTTTCACTTATAAGTTTAAAAAAATATTTAAAAATATATATACAGGCGGTCCCCTGGTTACAAACATCTGACGTACGAACGACTTCTACTTACAAACAGAGGGAGACAACAGGAAGTGACAGGAAATTTCCCCCTAGGAAGGGAAATTCACTCCTGTAAGAGTTATTATGGGAAAAAGGTGTTCCCACTGATGCTTCATCACCAAGGTTTGTTTCCACAACAACCCAAAATTTTCAAAATCCAATTATCATTGGGACAGGAAGTGATATGAAATCTTCTGAACAGAAACATAGACAGCAAAACAAACATTACAGGGGTGTTACCCCTTCCCTATGCTATCCAAAAAGCTTAAATATAGTTTTTTTGGCTGAAGCTACAATGTACCTGTTTCCACTCACAAACAAATTCAACTTAAGAACAAACCTACAGACCCTATCTTGTTTGTAACCCGGAGACCACCTATATATATATATTCAGAAGTAGAGGCCAAGAATGGCAGCCTACAAATGACAGGTAACAGGATCTGACTGATGGGGGGCAAGAATAGTTTTTCCTTCTTACTCTTTCAATCACAGGTCCTAATGAAGAGGGTGGACATTAAAAAGTTTTGATGAATTGTGGTTTAGCAGATTTGAAAAAACAGTACTCCAAAAATTGTATATTACAGGGCAATGGATGGCGCATAAAAAATTGTGCAGAATGGTTTGGGAAGCTCCTGGAAACCATGTCTGACAAGATAATGGCACCAAAATAACTGCCTGAACTACTTAAAAATTCTAATGGGGTGCTATGAAAGTGTGAGGACTGGTGGCACTAGCAGTATGGCTAAGGGTGTTCAGTCATGAGCAGTAACAGATCAAAGGCAAAAGTCTCCCAGAAGCCTTTTAGCCTTTTGGAAATCTGAACCATCAATAATAACCATAACATTTAGATTTTGATTAGGCCACCCGAGTCACTGACATTTAAACTCCATTCACATTAGTGCACTTAAAAAAGCGGTATGTGTTTTGGAAAAACATATTGCCTAATTGACACATTTTTGATGCATTTTATTGTGTTTTGGTGCATTTTCTGGTTGTCTGACTCCCAGCATGCACCTGTGAAACATGGACACGTGACTCTAAAAACGCATCAGAAACACAACCGCTGTCATTTTTTTATGCATTTTGATACATTTTTGATGTGCTACCATTTACAGGCAATGGAGGTTGTGTTTTTGGTGCAGCATGCAGCAAAGATGCAGCATGCAGGACTTTTTAAGTCACAGTGCACCCGCAGTGCAATGATGTGAACAGTTACAAAGGATTGTGATGTCTGTTTATAAAGCAATGGAAAAAATCCACTGCACAGTTCTCCGGCATTCACAGAGGAGATCGTTCTCCTCTGGGTGCCAGTTTATTAAGCGGAGTAGATCAATTCACAATTTGTGAAGTGATGTGATGTACAAACGCTTCAAACTGTGGAGAACGCCCCAATCTCATGAGACATAACGAGAATACGGCACCAGTAATTCACAGAAACACAGAGATGTCGGTTTATTAACCACTCCAGGTCCACACTATTGCCAAAGTACGGCTCCAGCGCGGACCTGAAATGCCCGGAGGACATCCATGGACGTCCTCCACTGCGTACGCTCCTGCGCGCCCACGCTGCGCGAGCGTGCCCGTGGGTCGGGCGGACTCGATGTCCGCCCGAGACCCGCCGATCTCTTTTAGGAGCCTCAGAACGGGGAACCGCCGTTGTAAACACGGTGGTTCCCCGTTCTGTGACAGGGGACATAGCAAATCTACTGATCCCTGTCACTGGGATCAGTTAGATCTGTTATGTCCCGGCCAGCCCTGCCCCCCACAGTTAGAACACACCCAGGGAACATTTGTTAACCCCTTCACTGCCCCCTGCTGGTTAACCCCTTCACTGCCAATGACATTTATACAGTAATCAGTGGATATATAAATTTCCGATCGCTGTATAAATGTCATTGGTCCCAAAAATGTGTAAAAAATGTCCGACATGTCCGCCCCAATATCGCAGTCCCGATAAAAATCGCAGATCGCCGCCATTACTAGTAAAAAAAATAATAATAATAAAAACGCCATAAATCAATTCCCAGTTTGTAGACGCGATAACTTTTGCGCAAACCAATCAATATACGCCGATTGCGATTTTTTTTTTAACAAAAATATGTAGAAGAATATATATCGGCCAAAACCGATGAATAATTTTTTTAATGGATTTGTACTTTAGCAAAAAGTAAAAAATATTGTTCTTTTTTGCAAAATTGTCGCTCATTTTTTGTTTATAGCGGCGATCAGAAATGATGCAGAGGGGATCAAATACCACCAAAAGAAAGCTCTATTTGTGGGAAAAAAAGGACGCAAATTTTATTTGGGTACAACGTCGCACGACCGC
>BLSH010184127.1:448944-480276 GCA_018402905.1 Glandirana rugosa
AACTTTTCTCTCCGTAACTCAACACCTACCCCGTCCCCTGAATAGTTCCTCACCCATATTACGAACCAACCTCAGTGGCGTCTATTACTCCCAAGGAAAGAATACACGACGTTGACGACGCTTATTCACCCTTTCCTTACGTTAACCCAAGAACAATCCCCGCATCATCCTTTGATGACAGTGGAGACGCAGTTCGTCCCCTGGACATTCATATTCCATAGTGGGAAGCCCTAGAGACCAGAGTCAAACCTCTCATTTACCCATAACACCACTTTACGATATTCATCTCAACTCGCTTGGAGACCTTCAAGCCCAAGACGACCAGGCAGGCTTGAAGCCCCGTGCGATCGTTCGGGTTCCGTCCGGACCCGGACCCGGACTTTGTCCCGAAGTTCGGACGGACCAGCAGAACCCGAACTTCCAGAGGTTCGCTCAACTCTACTTATAGCATTTCACCACAATACCCATTTACTCTCCAAACTGAGACCAGAGATCCCGAAGGGTGATACCTTATACTTACAGGTCCCCTGCTTGACGCAGAGGTGACAGTAGTTTCCTACTACGCCCCTAACAAGAACCCAATTGCATTCCTTTCCCACTTATTCGCAGCAGTTGCAGCACATAAGAAAGGAACCCTCATTATCTGCGGTGACTCCAACCAAGCATTATACCCACTCCTTGATAAGTCCCCTGCCCCATCCACAACTCAATGCCTCTCTTTTCAACACCTCCTGAACCAACACTCTCTCCTCGACACTTGAAACACACAAAACCCGGTGAGGCACCAATACACCCATTACTCTCACCCCCACAAACTATTCTCCCGCATAGATCATTTATTTGTCACTATAGGTACATCCCCTCTTATCCTGGACTCAACCATAGTCCCATGCTCTTGGTCCTACTACAATGCAGTAATCATCTCCTTCTCCTCCCTAATTCCCAAACCTAACCACAAAACTTGGTACATTAATGATAGCTTGCTGGCCAACTCCACCCTCCGTACTGACATTGAAAATTCTATATCAAATTATATTGATAATAACTCTTCCTCAGACATAAACCCCATGACTCGATGGGAAGCTCACAAACTGATCATAAAGGGGCATGTATTAGCCAGGCTTCACACCAATGTAAAATAAAGAGACAAAGGCTTCAGCAACTAGAATCTGCCTTGCCTTCTACAAAGCATCTGAGATATTTCAAACCTCACCAACCCCGACATCTAAAAAACTCTTTGAAAAAGCACGCTTAGAGGTTGACTTATTCTTGACAGACTCGGCAGAAAAAATCCTTCGTAAATCGAAACACACCTTCTATATGAAGTCAAATAAGCCAGACACCTTCCGGGCCTTGGCACTGCGTAAAACTAACTATACCCCGAAACCCATCCGCCTGAAATAATACAGAAACTCCTACACTAGTAATCCATTGAAAATCTTACAGGAATTCCGTAGAAAACTTACAGAACTATATAAAGACCCTAAAACCTTTGACCATAATAAGATGGACACCCTTTTATCCACTATATACCTCCCATCCCTGTCCGCCTCCCATCGAGACACTCTTGACCGTCGCATCACCACGGAAGAGATACTCGCAGCCATTAAAACACTGAAAACACATAAACGCCCTGGTCCTGACAGCATCTCCGCCTTATACTACAAGCATTATGCTACACTCCTTTCCCCCCCTAATGGTTAGAGCCTTCAATTCCCTTCTTACTTCTTAAGGACCACTCTTTCCGAACCGAATCTCTCTCGGCTTCCATCTCCATGATTCCCAAACCTAACACAGACGACACCTCCTGGTCAAATTACAGACCAATATCGACCCTGAATTTGGACATTAAACTCCTAGCTAAAGTCCTGTCTTCCCGCCTCAATCCCATCATTGGCAACTTAATTCATAAGGATCAAACAAGTTTTATCCCATCCAGGCAAGCAGGGGATAACATACGCCCTAAGCGACACTCCTAGCCCATGTTGCCTGCACTCGGCGAATTCCCACATGCTTTCTCTCATTAGATATAAGTAAAGCATTTGATTCGCTATCTTGGGCCTACCTTAACTCTATTCTACAACACTGTGGATTTGGGGCACATTTCCAAACATGGATTGCAGCCCTCTACAATAATCCCAAAGCTTATGTTACTTATTCTGGATTCTGCTCCGACCCCCTCCCATTGGGGGACTAGACAAGGCTGTCCCCTCTCCCCACTACTCTTTGCCCTGGTGATCGAACCCCTGACCTAACTCATCCACTCAAATCCAAACATCCATGGACTGGAATTGGGGATCATCGACATAAACTGTGTTTATTCGCCAATGACAACCTAATATTCCTCACTTCACCCCTGATCTCTGCCCCTAATTTAATGGACGTCCTATCCAAATTTGGTCACCTATCCAGTCTTTTAATCAACCCATGTAAATCCAAGGCCTTAAATGTCTCCCTGATGCCTGACCTACAGTATCTCACAAAAGTGAATACACCCCTCACATTTTCATAAATATTTTATTATATCTTTTCATGTGACAACACTGAAGAAATTAAACTTTGCTACAATGTAAAGTAGTGAGTGTACAGCTTGTATAACAATGTAAATTTGCTGTTCCCTCAAAATAACTCAACACACAGCCATTAATGTCTAAATAAAACATGCCAACAAAAGTGAGTACACTCCTAAGTGAAACTGTCCAAATTGGGCCCAAAGTGACAATATTTTGTGTGGCCACCATTATTTTTGAATACTGCCTTAACCCTCTTAGGCATGGAGTTCACCAGAACTTCACAGGTTGCCGCAGGAATCCCCTTCCACTCCTCCATGATGACATCACGGGGCTGGTGGATGTTAGAAACCTTGCGTTCCTCCACCTTCCATTTAAGGATGCCCTACAGATGCTCAATAGGGTTTACATCTGATTGCATGCTTGGCCAGTCCATCACCTTTACCCTCAGCTTCTTTAGCAAGGCAGTGGTAGTCTTGGAGGTGTGTTTGGGGTCGTTATGTTGGAATACTGCCCTGCAGCCCAGTCTCTGAAGGGAGGGGATCATTCTCTGCTTCAGTATGTCACAGTACATGTTGGCATTCATGGTTCCCTCAATGAATTGTAGCTCCGCAGTGCCGGCAGCACTCATGCAGCCCGAGACCATGACACTCACACCACAATGCTTGACTGTAGGCAAGACATACTTGTCTTTGTACTCCCCACCTGGTTGCCGCCACATGCGTGACACCATCTGAACCACATACGTTTATCTTGGTCTCATCAGACCACAGGGCATGGTTCCAATAATCCATGTCCTTAGTCTGCTTGTCTTCAGCAAACTGTTTATGGCTTTCTTGTGCATCATCTTTAGAAGAGGCTTCCTTCTGGGACGACAGCCATGCAGACCAATTTAATGCAGTGTGAGGCGTATGGTCTGAGCACTTACAGGCTGACCCCCCACCCCTTCAACCTCTGCAGCAATGCTGGCAGCACTCATATGTCTATTTCCCAAAGACAACCTCTGAATATGACGCTGAGCATGTGCACTCAACTTCCTTGGTCAACCATGGCAAGGCCTGTTCTGAGCGGAACCTGTCCTGTTAAACCACTGTATGGTCTTGCCCATTGTGCTGCAGCTCAGTTTCAAGGTCTTGGCAATCTTCTTATAGCCTAGGCTATCTTTATGTAGAGCAACAATTCTTTTTTTCATATCCTCAGAGAGTTCTTTGGCATGAGTTGCCATGTTGAACTTCCACTGACCAGTATGAGAGAGTGAAAGCGATAACACCAAATTTAACACACTTGCTCCCCATTCACACCTGAGACCTTGTAACACTAACGAGCCACATGACATCGGGGAGGGAAAATGGCTAATTGGGCCTCATTTGAGACATTTTTACTTAGGGGTGTACTCACTTTTGTTGCAGGTGGTTTAGACATTAATGGCTGTGTGTTGAGTTATTTTGAGGGGACAGCAAATTTACACTGTTATACAAGCTGTACACTAACTACTTTACATTGTGGCAAAGTGTAATTTCTTCAGTGTTGTCACATGAAAAGATATAATAAAATATTTACAAAAATGTGAGGGGTGTACTTACTTTTGTGAGATACTGTACAAACACATCTCAACCAATTTGCATGGACGACCAAACACATTTCCTACCTAGGTGTCAAATTCACAGCAAACCCAGGTGACCTCTAAGAGGCTAATTATCCCCCTATGCTAACACAACTCACCAACCTAATGACAACCTGGTCAACCCTGCCCCTAGCCCCATACTACCCAAAATTCTTTATCTTTTTAGAGTCCTCCCAATACCAGTTCCAGCCCATTTCCTTTGCATCCTACAACATAGGACCTCCCAATACATCTGGGGCAAACTGAAACCCTGCCTACTCCAAACAACCCTTTACACACCCCGCATTCGAGGTGACTTGAGCGTACCAAATTTTACCAAGTACTACTATGCTGCCCAACTGGCACAACTGACAAAATATGATGCCACAAAAGAAACTCCTCTATGGGTAGCACTGGAATCAGTCAAATCTGACCCCTTCTCCACTGCCAACATCCTTTGGCTCTCACCAACCCAAGGCCGGACTCGAACCCGGACATTTGAAAAAAAGTTTGGGTTCGGGTTCTGGGTTCGGGTATTTTATCCCACCTGTTGAATAGCTGCAGGGCAGCCAATCAACAAGCGTTTCACTGGTTTGCCCTTAGAAACCAACACAGCCATGCCTACTAATGGCATGGCTTTGATTGGCCAGTGCATCATGTGACCCAGCCTCTTTATAAGCTGGAGTCACTTAGTGCTGCATGTCACATGCTCTCTGGCTAGTGTAGGGAGAGGATGCTGCCGGCGCTGTGAGGGACAGATTGCAGATATAATAACATCTCATCCTGCATTACAGAAGGATCTGATTGTGGACTAGGTAGAGATTACTACTACTACTGCTTTTAGGGACAGATTGCAGATCTAATAACATCTCATCCTGCATTACAGAACAATCTGACTGGACTAGGTAGAGTCTACTGCTTAGAGGGACAAATTATTGTTCTAAAATCATCTTCTAGTTCTATAGGGTCAGGTTCCTGCTGTTGCTGTAAGGGACAGATTATTGTTCTAAAGTCATCGCCTACTCCTATAGGGCCAGGTTCCTGCTGTTGCTGTAAGGGACAGATTATTGTTCTAAAATCATCGCCTACTCCTATAGGGTCAGGTTCCCGCTGTTGCTGTAAGGGACAGATTATTGTTCTAAAATCATTTTACTTCCTTTTACAGCCCTCTAGCATTTTCCAGGACTTTTTTACAGTAATTTTTATGCCGAAAAGTTCGGGTCCCCATTGACTTCAATGGGGTTCGGGGTTCGAGGTCAAGTTCGGGTCAAGTTCGGTACCGAACCCGAACTTTTTCGCGAAGTTCGGCCGAACCCACCGAACCCGAACATCCAGGTGTTCGCTCAACTCTAGCTCTGGGCCTTAAGTGGTTAAACTAATGTACAACATCAGGCCCAGTTCCTCCATCCAACAAGAGTAACTGCAAGGGGTTACAGTGTTCTGGACCGCCAGCACCCAAGGCCCAATTTTTCGCCACTTGTTTGACTGGGGGATTTCATCACAATTTGTAAATTAATTTACAACATGAGACCCTGTTCCTCCGTCCAACAAGAGTAACTGCAAGGGGTTATAGTGTCCTGGCACTGCCAGCACCCAAGGCCCAATTTTTCTCCACCTGTTTGACTGGGGGCTTTCATCACAATTTGTAAACTAATTTACAACATCAGGCCCAGTTCCTCCGTCCAACAAAAGTAACTGCAAGGGGTTACAGTGTTCTGGCACCGCCAGCACTCAAGGCCCAAATTTTTGCCACCTGTTTGACTGAGGGCTTTCCTGACAATTTGTAAACTATTTTACAACATCAGGCCCAGTTCCTCTGTCCAACAAGAGTAACTGCAAGGGGTTACAGTGTTCTGCCACCGATAGCACCCAAGGCCCAGTTTTTCGCCACCTGTTTGACTGGGGGATTGTATCACAATTTTTTAACTAATTTACAACAGCAGGGCCCGCACCAAAATTTAAAAAAATGACATGGGGTTCCTCCCAAAATCCAAACCTGGCCCTTCAGGTCTGGTATGGAATTTAAGGGGAGCCCCACACCAAACTTTAAAAAAAATGGCGTGCTGTTTCCCCCAGAATCCAAACCAGCCCCTTATCCGAGCACGCAGCCCAGGCATGGCTGGAGCGCCCCCCCCCCCTCTGAACCATACGAGGCCACATGCCCTCAACATAGGGAGGATGCTTTGAGGTTGCCCCCAAAGCACCTTGTCCCCATGTTGATGGGGAGAAGGGCCTCATTCCCACAACCCTGGCCGGTGGTTGTGGGGGTCTGCAGGCAGGGGGCTTATCAGAATCTGGAAGCCCCCTTTAATAAGAGGGCCCCAAATCCCGACACCCTATGTGAATAGATATGGGGTACATTGTACACCTACCCATTCACCAAAAAAGGAGTGCAGTGTTAAAAAAAACAAGAGCCAGTTTTTGAGAAGTCCTTTATTATGTAAAATAGCTCTTTTCTTCTTTCTTCCTCCATCTTCTCCTGGCCCAGTCCTTCTTCTGGTCTTCTGCTTTTTCGTTTAGTCCTCTTGCTTCCTATCTTCATCTTCTGCTTCCTTCTTCTTTCACCGCCGCCGCTCTCCCCGCTGCTGCAGTCCGGCCCCTGTTGTTTTCCAGAATGGGTGGTCTTCACAATGACAGTTCTTTTATAAGATGCAAATATTATTGTTTGTTGACCCTCCAAGGTCCTGGAAAGCAAGGTAAGTACAATACATCATAAACAAAATAATTCCATCACAACATGAATTGAATAAAGAAAAAGAGAAGGCTTTCCTGAGCGTGCCACCGTCCCAAAATATTATGTAAACAAACAAATGAGGGGATAACCCCACGTAGATGGACTTTGAAGGGCACACCACTAGAAAACAACTACATAGTTTAAAAGTTAAATATTTATTAGAGCATTATCATAAAAAAGCGGATGCTTCACAATTTAAAAACAAGTTTGAAACGTAATAGATCTGGGTCTATCAACCCTTACAATCATATCATATATCAATGATGATACAAACTACCAAACAACCATGGTGTGTATGAAGTAGGTTGGCGCGTTTCGCTTCAATCAAGCTTCCTCAAGACCTTTTCACAACATGGGTATGGATGTTAAGATAGCTTAATAGAAAGAGAACATATATCAATATTCAATTGAAAAAATCATCACATATACATTTCTATGCAACTATATACATGCTATATGTATGCCATCATAATGCTTACAGTTGACTGGGTGCGACCTCAGGGAACGCTCATGGGCATATAAAATTCTTTGAACAATATAGAGATGAGGGCCTGAACCCTAAAGGTTTGAGGATTCAGATCTTTCCTAATGTTCGTAACATTTCCCCAGAATTAAAGGAAGCCTGGGAGGGCAACCTGAAGAAATGTACTGTAGAAATGATTAATATTCTACTGGATCAATATCAAAATAAAATGGGGGAAGTAGATGATGAAATTAAGCAAATTTATACACAACATCATAATTTGACCTCCCATCCTGATTTTGTGGCCAAAAATAAGGACCTCCAGATACATCTAAAGAAGTTTAACATGGATTTAATCCAAAAGAAAGAACAAAAATTTCTGAAAGGTAAACTATCTTTCAATAATCACACTGCATATAGATGGCCCCAAAACTAAATGAGACAATCACGATTTCCAAGATCCCAAAAACCAGGCCGCCCCATGCAGGATAGTGAGGGGGCAGATTTGGACTCTTCCTATACCTCACATGGCTCTAACATGTCTAATTTGTCTTATTCGTCACAGGATAATTAGTCGACTCACTGGCGACACCGCCAATTTCGGAAGAGGCCAAAAGACGGTGAAGGAGCACAGTCACTGGGTGGTAGTGGTAAGAAGCGTCTAATTGAACCGGACACACACACGAATATGCCACGGCACAAGCACAAGCGCACTCGAATACCCAAAAATCACGATCACTTTCTCACTCACACGAGACACGGGGTGACGGAACTAAGTCCCCAAAAAAATCACCAAAATTCACATCCACACAAACAGACACCTAAAACTAAGATATCGAAAGCAGCTCCAGAGGATCAGGATGAGCACTTTAAATCCACTGCTAATTCACACGCCCCGGTTCCAAAAAACGTGCAGTCCACCCTGAATCCATTTATGACGAAGCTCATGCAACCGCCACAAGATTGAATATTATTATTCTCTATTCCCACATACTGACTGAGGCGGAAAGAGAGGTTCTGAGTTTGGGTCTAAGTTTCTGCCCCACGCAGGACTTGGACACTTTTGAACTCATTAAGGACATTAATTTGTTTGGGAGAAAGTTGACATATAAGTTCTTGTTTAATGAGGAAAGGAAGAAAAGGAGAGATGACCAAATACAGAGAGAACAGTGGAAAAAATTCAAAGTGCATGATTTTCAAGCACTTAAGGACTTAATGGATTTGTTGGACGAGAATGAGGCTCATGAGCAGGCTGTATCCTCTCAGTGCTCGAGTGGTTCGGGGGTGACTGGGCCCTCTGGGATCCTGTCCGAAGGGCCCGACCCTCATTTGTTGGGGCCGCTTCCTCCGGAGGGTCCCAGGGTGCCCAAAAAGAAATCCGATAAATTTCCATCACTACAAACTAATCCTAATGTGACGGCATTATTGCACAAGTAACTGAGGAGATAGAGCCTATAAAGAGTCCTAGATACCAGGAGGGGAATCTAACAAGAGATCAAAAGGAAGCCCTACACCAATTAAGCAAGAATAAGGACATTATCATTAAGCCCTCCAATAAGGGGGGCAATGTAGCACTAATGGATATACAACAATACAGAGAGATGTGTACAAAAATTTTACACAACAAAGAATGGTACAAAAAAATACCACAGGAGGTGGTGAAAAGATTTCAGGATGAATTTTGTCAACTCATTAGTCAGGACTACTTGAAGGGCATTATCACAAAAGACATTTACGAATCTATTCTTGTAAAGAATCCACGTGTGCCAACTTTCTATGTGCTCCCTAAGATGCATAAGAATTTGACAACACCCCTGGGTAGACCCATCATATCGGGCATTGGATCCGATACGGAATTGGTTAGTCGACTTATTGACAATTACCTGCGTCCACAAGTAATGTCTCTACCGTCCTTTATACAAGACACCCCCGACCTTCTTAGGAGGTTAGATGGCATCATCGTACCTCTTGACACTAAACTTGTTGCTATTGATATTGAGGCTCTGTATAGTAGTATTCCACATAGTAGAGGCCTAACAGTAGTCCGGGAGTTTCTACGTGAGAAACACCAGGACTTTTATGACTATAATGAATTTATTTTGGCAGCCTTGGAGCATATTCTAACCGGGAATGTATTTGTATTTGATGACTCCCACTACCTCCAGGTGCAAGGGGTTGCCATGGGGACATGTTGTGCCCTGTCGTATGCCAACCTGTACCTGGGGGGGTGGGAGCGCACTCTGTCCTCGGATGAGAGATACGGTACATTTTGGCCGCATGTTCTCCTCTGGCTCCGATACATAGATGACATGTTCATGCTGTGGTCGGGGCCAGAGGAGAAACTTGCGGAATTCTTTACTTTACTCAATGTGAATGACTTCAATCTGACATTCACTGTGCAATCGAGTTCCTCTTCCATATACTTTCTCAATATTCAAATTATGATTGACCAAGAAGGTGGAGTCACTACCACTTTATTTTGTAAACCTACAGCTGGAAACACAGTGCTTCACGCACGTAGCTTCCATCCAAAATCATTAGTGAAGAGTATCCCGTACTCCCAATATCTACGACTTAGACGAATATGCTCCAATGATGAGTTGTTCAAACATGAGGCCAATGCCCTTCGGGATAGATTGTTGGCAAGAGGCTACTCGTGTACCCTTTTGTGAAAAGCCTTTAATAAAGCCTATAGGCGTTCGAGTGAAGAAACTATGTTTCGTGCAAACAGACCCACACAGATGGATAGAGTTCACCTCATCACCCCTTACATAAATCAGCATGCTAGAGTTGGAGTGATCCTTGATAAACATTGGTATCTCTTAACCAACAATAAAATACTAAATAAATATGTAGGACATGGCCCATAAATTACATACAGGAGGGCTAAATCGGTAAGGGATAGGATCACTAGGAGCCATTTCCAGGAGGCCCAAAGCGATACTGACTTGAAAGGTACCTGGAAATGTGGTTCCTGCAATTTTTGTCAATTTATCTATGAGAACCAAACTTTCTATCTACCTAATGGGGGGCTACACACTATAAGACATCACTTAGACTGCCAAACTATTGGGATAGTATTCGTGATGTTCTGTGAATGTGGTGCATTCTACATGGGCAAGACGAAACCCCAATTTTGGCGTAGAATCAAAGACCACATATATTACGGCCACAAAAATATATTATCGACACCTATAGGCAGACTCCTTAGTCTCTATCATCAAAACGATCCAAATGTTGTCCATTTTGCCACTCTAGAAAGAATCTTGCCAAACCCAAGAGGGGGGGGAATTTGATAAAATCATACTCCAACACGAGACACGTTGGATTTATATCCTCAGAGCCACAGAGGCACCGGGTTTGAATGAGGCGATGAGCTTTAAGCCTTACCTATAATATGAGACTACGAGGTAGTTACCAGTCCAAATGATCAAATTATCAATTAACAATTATATTAACCACTTGCCGACTGCCCGCCTCAGCGTGACGGCGGCAAGGTGGCTTATTATCGCGAACCGCCGTCACAGGACGGCGGCCGCGATAACTAGCATTGTGAGCGCCGCCGGCTACCCGCAATGGCTCCGCCGCACTGAAAGAACGGAGGGCCGTGTATGTAAACACGGATCTCCGTTCTGTTGAAGGGGGAAGGGCAATGATTACAGCCTTCCTGTATATGGAAGCTGTGATCATCCCCTTTCCCCAGCCAAGGCAACCAACACACAGTTAGAACATGCCCAGGGAACACAGTTAACCTTTAGAGCGCCCCCTGCAGGTTAACCCCTTCACTGCCAATGGCATTTACACAGTAATCAGTGCATTTTTATAGCACTGATCGCTGTATAAGTGCCAATGGTCCCAAAAAAGTGTCAAAATGGTCTGACATGTCCGCTGCAATATCGCAGTATCGCTAAAAATCGCAGATCGCCGCCATTACTAGTAAAAAATAAATAAATAAATAAAAACCCCAGAAATTAATTCTCATCCTTCGTAAACGCGGCAACTTTTGCGCAAACCAATCAATAAACGCCGATTGCAATTTTTTTTTACCAAAAATATGAGGAAGAATATAAATCGGCCAAAACCAATGGAAAAAATGTTTTTTTATTCTTTTTTTTGGATTTGGATTTTATCAAAAAGTAATAAATTTGGGGTTTTTTTGCAAAATTGTCGCTCTTCTTTTGTTTATAGCGGCGATCAGAAATGACGCAGAGGGGATCAAATACCACCAAAAAAAGCTCTATTTGTGGGAAAAAAGGACGCAAATTTTGTTTGGGTACAATGTCGCACGACCGCGCAATTGTCAGTTAAAGTGATGCAGTGCTGAATCGCAAAAAGTGCTCTGGTCCTAAAGCTAGAAATCCTTCCGGGGGTGAAGTGGTTAATGTGCAATTAGCAACATGGTGCTTTTGCTTTTTAAATTATCCCTCTGTATCCCCTAATGCCAGGTCATGACTTCCTCCCTGAGTGCTGACCCCCCCTTGTATATTGCTTATCCTGAGAGCCCGTAGTCTATGCAAGCTATGTCACTCCTAGCTCTCCTATCTCCTGTGTTCCTGTCTTCAACTCCCCCCTCCTTCCCCCTCCCTCTTCCTCTCGTAGCTTCTCCTCTCTGCTCTCATAATTATCTCTAAAGCCCTGTACACACGGTACAACGGTTGTACAACCAAACTTCCAACTTTGGACCAAGTTGGATGTTGGCTGTTGTGTCTCGCGTACTGACATGCACGAAGCGATTGTACAACCAAGCCTAACGTAGTTATGTGTTAAGAGCTTCTAACAAGGTAGTTCAGGTGAAAGTGATTTGTGAATTAGGAATGTAGGTTTCCCAGAACGGACACTTCTGGGCATTCCTGACTTCTGAGCATGCCTGTTTTGCACGTACAACTTTGTTGGACCAACTTCTCTGTACACATGGTACAACAGTCATGCAACCGCTTGTTGTACAACCAAAGTTTTCTAGTCTGCCCATCCAACTTCAGTTGTACAACCGTTGTACAACGGCTGTTCTAATCACGCATACTAACGGTCAGATGATCGTACAACAAGCTGGTTGTACAACGGTTGTTGTACAACCTTCGTACCGTGTGTACGGGGCTTAAGGCTTCATGCACACAGGACTTTAAAAAAATGTCCAAAAAACTTCAGTAGCTTATCAGAGATTTTTTCAGCTTTTACCGGCGTTATATTACCGCTGTTTTTTTGCGTTCTTAAAGGGCCAGCGTTTTTTTTCAATCTAAAACGTACAAAAACGTTGGGGGATCAAAGTTTTTGAGCGTTTTTGGGTGTTTTTGGGTGTTTGAACATTTTTTTAGCTGAAAAACGTCTCTCAGAACCCTCTGGTCTTGGGTTTTTTTTACAGCAAAAACGTCACTGCTAAAAACAGCTGATAACAGCCTATGTGTGCATGAACACATAGGAGAACAAGGTTTATTGACTGTAGAAAAAAAATGTCTGTAGCTAAAAAAAGCTGCTGTAAAACAGTCAAAAAAAATCCTGTGTGCATGAGGCCTAAAGCTCCTATCCCTCTGTATTAGAACAATAAGTTCCCTGTGTCAGTGTTATATCAGAAATATTCTTATCTATATAGATAACACAGCACAGCTCTGTCTCTCCAGCTGACGTCAGCAGCAGTGCTCAGCCCCTCCCTTAGGACTTCTGAGTTGAGAGAGAAAAGCACAAAAATGACAACTGATCCTAGTAAGAAGGTGTGTTATCTATACAAAGAAGTATATATGTTATAACACAGACACAGAGCAACTTCTTGTTATAATACAGAGCAGAAGGGAACAAGTGGCTTAACAAACACTTTAAGCTAAAGGTATCCATACTGGTGTTTTTATACTTGCTTGAGACTTTCAGTCAACTAGGCATGTCAGAGGGGCTGAGGTTGTTCTTGGATACAAGGCACAGAACAGAGAATCCAAATTACCAAGTGGGGGTAGCTCTACAAGTATTATAGCTAGTTGCCATTATCTTACCACACATAAACAACTCTGTGATCTTACAAGTCTCCTTAAGTTTTCCAGTGAGAGGAGACTTTTTTTATCTAGTTTAGCTACTTATGTACTCCTAGTGGGACTCCAACAGAGGTAGTATGACCACTTGGAACGTTTAACAACTGTTTAATATTAAAAAATGTTTTTATAAAATGAATGTCAATTGTATGAAAAAAAAAAAAATTCTGGTTTTAAAAAAATGTTGTAATGTCGTATGACGGTACCGGGAAAATCCCCAACCTCTCCCTTTTCTTAGAATTCAACAATATCGGGATGTTGGTACCCTTATTTTTATTTATTTACACCCGAGCAATTATTGTTACTAATATACTGTATGTAGCTAAACTGATAACAATTTTGTCACTCACCATTGCTGACAAGATATGAAAGCTGGCTTTATTCAGGCTGACCATAGATAATGGCATGGAATGCAGCTGATTAAAGCAGAACTAAACTGTATCAGCATCACAAACTTAAATCACTATTTGATTTATTTTTAATATAGAAAGAAAACTCAACCACCCATCCACGTTTCCATACTTTCTTTTTTTTTAAAGCAGTAGTAAACCACTGTGTGTGTGTGTTTTTTTTTTTATTTTGCAACCTGCAAGGTAAAGCCATAATGGACTAGTATGCATCACATACTAATACATTATGTGAAAATCGCAGCAAGCGAGGCATCACCCATTCCTGGAAGAGATGATGATCCAATTTTTTACTGAGCAGTATACAGTTATTATTTCATTTGGCGTTATGTTATGTCCTCATTGTATGTCTTTTATGGTTTTAACAAAGCTGTTATACAATATATTTTTGACAATTTTTCATATAAATGTAAAGTCCTTTATTCGTTTTTAGGGTTTCTATTTTGTGCAACATTATGTGAAACTTACCTGAAAACGAAGCCGTCCAGTGCCACACTGTCATTGCTGAGAGGGTTTCTATCTTTACCCATTCTTCCTTTGGGGTTCACGGATTCCGGCTTTGTGAGCTGCCAAAGACACGATGATGTCACTTATGACACAGGACTCTGAAGGAACGGTCCACGGGACATCACCGGCTGCATGTACAGTACATTTCTCCTATATGATGCACGTTTAGGAGATATTTATAGTACCAATAGGTAAGCCTTATTATAGGCTTACCTATAGGTAAAAGTCAGAGATGGGAGTTTACTCCCACTTTAAGAAATTACTTTTAAAAACACTACCCCCCCCCCCCCGAAGTACTAGCCGCAGCCATCTTGAGTAAGGGCAGATGATTCATGTAGAATTTATGTACTGGAACCAATTTGCCCATTGCTTAAACATGCAAGCAGAAGGGTGTGCTTAGCTAAGAAAGCCCGTCCCCTTCAGATGATACAAAAAAATGTCCATGAAGACTCCTGGGATGTGTGACATAATTTCAGCCTAAGTCAAAAACCTAGAAGCAACTGAAGAAATAAAAGAAAAACATTTAAAACAAGTAAATATAATATAATTTTACTAAAAAAATATCTATTTGCTAAGACTAGCAGAATAAGGATCAGAAATGGTTACTGTTAGTTCCACTTTAACCCCTTCCTTACCGGGCACTTAAACCCCCCTCCTGCCCAGACCAATTTTTGGCTTTCAGCGCTGCCGCATTTTGAATGACAATTGCGCGGTCGTGCGACGTTGTACCCAAATAAAATTTGCGTCCTTTTTTTCCCCACAAATAGAGCTTTCTTTTGGTGGTATTTGATCCCCTCTGCGTCATTTCTGATCGCCGCTATAAACAAAAAATGAGCGACAATTTTGCAAAAAAGAACAATATTTTTTACTTTTTGCTAAAGTACAAATCCATTAAAAAAATTATTCAGCAGTTTTGGCCGACATATATTCTTCTACACATTTTTGGTAAAAAAAAAAAAAAAATCGCAATCGGCGTATATTGATTGGTTTGCGCAAAAGTTATCGCGTCTACAAACTGGGAATTGATTTCTGGCGTTTTTATTATTATTTTTTTTTTTACTAGTAATGGCGGCGATCTGCGATTTTTATTGGGACTGCGATATTGGGGCGAACATGTCGGACATTTTTTACACATTTTTGGGACCAATGACATTTATACAGCGATCAGAAATTTAAATGTCCACTGATTACTATATAAATGTCATTGGCAGTGAAGGGGTTAACCTGCAGGGGGCAGTGAAGGGGTTAAATATGTTCCCTGGCTGTGTTCTAACTGTGGGGGCGCAGGGCTGGCCGGGACATAACAGATCTAACTGATCCCAGTGACAGGGATCAGTAGATCTGTTATGTCCCCTGTCACAGAACGGGGAACCGCCGTGTTTACAACGGCGGATCCCCGTTCTGAGGCTCCTAAAAGTGATCGGCGGGTCTCGGGCGGACATCGAGTCCGCCCGACCAACGGCCAGGGGGCGCGCTGGAGCATGCGCAGTGGAGGACGTCCATGGACGTCCTCCCGGCATTTCAGATCCGCGCTGGAGCCGTATTTTGGCAATAGCGCGGATCTGAAGTGGTTAATGCATCTCTTGTAACTGCTTCATAAAAGTATAGAAGGTGTACTAAGTATAGAAGGGGGTACAACCAACTTAAAGACATTTTTCAACGTGTAAAAAAAAAAATTCTATTTGATTTTTTTAGGCTCTGTTCCATACCGAGTACATGTACTTACCCGTATTTCCTTTCTAGTCCTTTCTGCGCATATCACACCATTAAAATAAAGTGATTTGCAAGGGATAGTTACAATTTTGAAAAAAGTAGGTTAGTATTGTAGCCTAAGAGATCTACAATAAGTCTGAGGAACAATACAGAGTGTGTGATGTTATCAATTATTCAGCAGATGATGGAATCTTTGTGTAAATTTTTTGTTTTATAGATTTTTTTTCTCTGAAAATGAGTATCCTTTAAACTTACATATTCCAAGCTTTATTTTTCCCAGAATACTGCTGTTTATTGGCTATAATACTTTCTTTGCTAGGTCACAGAAAACAAGGTTTTAGCTGAAACTATAGACAACACATGTTTTCATACGTGCTTAAAAGAAAGTTGGTAACTTTCCAGTCAATTAAAGTTGGTTCAACATGGGGCTCACCACACAAACACAATGGGAAGTATATGAGAGCACATTTTGAAGCAGGAATGTATAGTTTCCTTATAAGACCTCTCACCCCCTGCATACATTACTCTATTAGGTACACTTTATTCCATAAGTGCGCCGTAATTAGGGCTTTATATTCCCTGACCGATCTAAAGAATTTCTGTCAATAGATGTGGCTGCCAGAGACAAATTCACTGCAATTTTGATGATGTTGTGGGCTCTGAACATATTTTGTCAGAAAGTCTGCACTGTGCATGAACAAAAGGAGAATTCCTGTGTTCCCCCACCAGACTCCTTAGCCCTGGTTAACAAACCTCAAACTGTTTTTAAATCACTTGAATATCAGAAATATAATTTTTCCAAATGACTTGATGCATTGTGAAGAGGGCATGGTAAATCAGGATCGAAGCGCTTCTGACTACATGTATCCAAATTAAAGATGCCTATTAAAGTTTGTGAATTAAGGTTGGGAGAATTTATCAACATCAAACCAGGAGTGTTTCACATTCTGCCCTTCTGAGCCATAGTCCATAGATGTAAATATTTTACTGCACCCTGGCCGCTTCATTGTTTGATGTTTAAAAACTCACCCAGTATCAAAGAAAATGTATTAAATTTCAGCCCCCAAATGAGACACTATTAGCTTTGAAAAGTCAACTTTTACTGTGATATTGATGATTCTCTTTTTTCTGTGACAGAAATCGCTAGGGAGGCCTGATGTCAAAGTACTGTACAAAGGAAGATTGCTAACACTGACCAAAAAAGAAAATACACACAAGTAAGTTGGTGCACTGCAGTAGAGAGTTCTAGTGTAATAGTTTATATCACAGCACTTCACTTAACTTATTGAAGTGCACTAAACTGTATGTACATATACACAGTATATTATGGCTAGACCTGGAAATAATATAGATAGTATGTGTACAAGCCTCTACAATAGTGATCAAATAACTACAGTGGTCACATCAGCCAAGCTACAGTAAGATATATTATTATGCATGGTATGTGTATTTGCGTTTAAATGCACATACTGTATATGATTGGCTTAAAGGATAACTGTACTTTTCATACAGGTCTTTTTACTGACCCCACTTCTCCATTTTAGACTGGATCGCATCGTGACTAAAGTTGGATCTACATCGGGTCTTTCTCAAAGGTGAGCTTCCAGATTCCGATAAGCCCCCTGCCCGCAGACACCCCACAACCACAGCCCAGGGTTGTGGGGAATAGACCCTTGTCCCCATGGGGATAAGGTGCTTTGGGGTGGGAAGAGGGCATGTGGCCTGGTATAGCTCAGGAGGGGGGTGCTTGCTGCCCAGCCCCCCCCCCCCCGCCGAGCTGCATGCCTTGATAAGAGTCTGGTATGGATTTTAGGGGGCCCCACACCATTTTTTTTTATTTTGGCATGGCGTTTCTGCTCAAGATTCATACTAGACCTAAGTGTCTGGTATGGATTTGGGGGGGGGGGGGGGATCTCACGCCTTTTTTTTTTGTAAATTTGGCATGGAAATCCATACCAAACATAAGTTGCACTCGTCTCAAGCCGGATCCAGTTCATTAAAGTGGGATCAATGTCGGACCGAAGTCACAGGGCAAAGTCAGATCGAAAGTCATGCGACTTTCGTGTTGGATCAGAGTGAACAGGGCCTAAGATTAAATAGGATCTAAATAAGACGCTGCCCAGCTGGGAGACTTTGCAGCAGCAGCTGTGTGGGTCCAAGAAGTTACACTTCAAAAATCTGTGAAGATTGAGTGTGAGTGAAGACAAATGAGCTTAAAACCTTGGTGAGTTCTTTGGTGTGGAACAAGAGAGTAAGGTACAGTATAACTGTTGTAAAATTGCATATGTCCCTTAACATATGGTACAAAAATGTTATCATTATTATTTAAGTCAATATTATATTTTATGGAGTAGATATTTCTTGATGTTCCATGAAACAAAAGTTACATTTTACAATACATTTTATTTTGCCTACTCTTTATGTTCCTAGCAGAATATGGGTTTAAAGCAGAACTTAACACAGTGATTTAACAGCTTTTCCGAACAGGTACTGTTAGGAAGAGAATCTGTGGCTAAAGCTGACTTTCTGCACCTATGCAGGCATGTCTTGGATCTGCTAACCAGCGCAGGGGTCACTAAGGGTTAACAGTTGTGCAGGGTGATTTCATTGATTGGAGCCCAGCTGCCTTATTTAAACACCTCAGCAGCACACAGACTCTGCTGTCTGATCTACAGCGTGTGGTGTGTGTTCCTGATCTGCCTATACTTTGATTACCTGTTCCTACGACCCGGCCTGCCTGACCTTGCTGATTCCCGCCTGCACCGACCCCTGGACTGCCTACGACCACCCTCCTGCCTAGCCCTCCTGTACTTCAGCTGCCCGCCTGTTGACGACCCTGCCTGAACCCGACCATCCATCTGCCTGCTCCTTCTGTACTGCACCGCCAGCCAGCTTCACGACCCGGCCTGTACGACCACGCTTCTTGCGCACGAGTGCACCTACGGACTTCCTATCAACACCAGTGACCCAGTCCGACCCTTGTGCCATCCTGCACTCCCGAGCCACCTGTCTACTCTACCAGGGGTTCCCGAGTCAGGGTCGTAAGGGAGGTTACCCACTGCATAAGTCAGACTCATCCACCAGGTACGTGACAGGTACTTTCAAGACATGCCTTTGGTGATAATTATTACAGTTGCCTGCATGCTTATGTGAGCTCTCAACCAAAATTTTCAACCCTCAAATGGCTAGTGCCATAGCTGTTTACAGGTGCAGCACCAAGGCAACTGCAGATCTAAATAGAGGCTTAGATGGCACTGTGTTCATTTGTAAAGGATAGGAGAGTTTATTCGGTGTTAACCCAAAAATCTTTAGCATAAGGGTAAGTATATGTATTTTAGTCATATAATGTAATTACTATATCTCATTGGAATCAACTGAAAATAACTAGGGATTAGATTCAAATTTGGTTAAGTAGGGGGTTGAGTCAAACCCACCCTGCTCATGATTTGTGGACCCAGAAAATTAATTCACAACACCTTAATTCAAAAGGTCAATAGGGTAGCATTTGGATAAGCCATCTACCTTACTATAAAACGCTGAGTTCCCAACAGCCGTAAACCACCTCAGATTATATCAATCACATTCACCACACCCCCTATTTGGTGTCTAAGTGAGGGCCTTATATTGCAAGGAATCCTTTTTTGTCATTACATAGGCTGATATTGACGTACTTCTGTCTTGCCTAAGGTACTGTAGCACCTCCTTGTATACATACAACAAAAATATAAAATTTCGCCCTGGAACTTTAAATGAGGTGAACACATGAGACCAATAGAAATAGCATAAACATAGTTTCTGAGCTTATTAAAGGTATATAACAATCATCATATATAAAATGCATAGAGATAAATGCCAAACAGATTTGATAGATACATAGAAAATGAATCCTTAAAAAATTAGTCCACAATAATTGATACAAGATGATACACAAGCATCTTTAAAACTCAACGCACTACTGCTTGCTTCCTCAGGAGTGGATGCGTATGCAATGTATCTATAAGATAAAATACCAATTAAAGACTATACATCACTATGCTAAGTATCGTCTAACAAAAAATAGGGGTCCCTGGTAAGGGGACCCCATACTTACAAGTCGACTAAGCCAAGTTGCCAAAAGCTGGTTTCACAAAAGGTGGCGGCGAGGTAGGGGTGGAGCCGGCAGAGAACAAATGAAGGATAAGCATAACATGAAAGATAGAAGTGCCCCCCTGTGTCCCTCAATGTCCATCATCATATGTTGCAGCTGTAACAAAAATGTATATATGTGTAAATAGTCTAGTAAATTATTAACATGACATACTGGGAATGTAAATGTGTATAGATCTGAGTAGTATATGATCTAGTCCAGCAGTGACATGAACATGGAGACGAGGGGAGTGGTTAAAAGTACAGCTCAAAAGAGCAGAATGTAAAAAAAGTCTGTGAAGGCAACCTTCATGTTTTTCTTATCAGGTCGCCTTCACAGACTTTTTTTACATTCTGTACTTTTCAGCTGTACTTTTAACCACTCTCCTCTTGTCTCCATGTTCATGTCACTGTGGACTAGATCATATACTACTCAGATCTATACACATTTACATGTACATGGATGCTCTCCCGGCAATTTAGGCCCGTGCTGTAGCCGTCTTTTGGCTATAGTGTGAGTGCAAAGAGGTTAAAGATGCTTGTGTATAATCTTGTATCAATTTTTGTGAACAAATTTTTTAAGCATTCCTTTACTATGTATCTATCAAATTGGTTTGGCATTTATTTCTATGCATTTTATATATGATGATTGGCATACACCTTTAATAAACTCAGAAACTATGTTTATTCTATATATTTTTATTGGCCTCATGTGCTCGCCTCATTTGAAGACCCAGGGCAACATTTTTTAATTTTTGTTGTATGCATTTATGGAGATGGAGGTGTGTCACTGGCGGCACTAGACCACTTTTTTAATGTTCTCCTTGTATACATATTTGGGATATATTAGGCAAATATGGTTGGACTTCACTTTAGCCTATAAAGTCAGGGTTCAAGTGAAGTTCAATGTAGTTTAGCTGGCAGGGTCTGCAGGTTGAGTCTCTGTTGCCTCCCCCTTGGCTTCTGAAAACTTTTAGTAAGTTCCAGAACTTAGTGGGTGGGGTATGGAGGTGAGAGCCTGAATGTTCAAGGGATCTCTGCCAATCCCTGGGTAAGGATGGCCCAGAAGTTGGGGAGATGGCCCTCAAATATTGTAGAGTCTGACCATGCAGGGATAGATTACAGGATCCAGAGGCCTGGAGAGGACACCTATGCTGGGGGAGGAGGGGGTCAGTCTCCATGCAGAAGGGCTGCTGCTGAAAAAGAGGGGGAAGAGAAGGAGCCAGTGACTTCTTTACCCCCCTCCCCCCGCAGTCTCAGTTAGGCTTGGCTGTGACACCCTGTTGGCAAGAGAGACCTGTAAAGCAGAAGGCCTGAACAGAAGTCATCATCTTTGCTCCAGGAATCATCAGGGACTGAGTGAGTGATCTCTATTTGTTCACCCCCCCCCCCCCAAGCCTGCAAGGGAGAAAGCAGCCACGTGCAACACCTAGCTTGGTTTCAGAGGGACAGTGCCTAGCTCACCTTCATCCCTGCTAGTGACATTACAAGAATTGAGCTGTTGTAATAGATCTCCAAATGTGGAAATGTTCAGGATCCCTACAGTCAGTCTGGAAGCTTCTTTTATTGGAGTATAGCTTGGGATTGTGTGCCAGGAGTCAGCAAATGTTATTCAGTTGTCCTCACTGTTGTGCTTTGAATACAGTTCTGGGCATCCCATACTACCCTCAACCCTGACCAACTTACATTCCCCTAATAAATCATCAAAACCAAGCTCATGGACTAGGTTTACTTACTTTGAATACAAACAACTGGCCATTAGCCTTCACAGCAAGGAGCACATGGAAGGGCGACACATGTCAAACAAAACCAAAGAAAATTTTCAGCTCACCAGCCAGCCTGCTACATACCTAATTCTCTTGTCTAACAATTTGTGTTAAAAACAGGGTTGTTTTTAATGCAAATTGTTAGACACCCCCTCACTATAAGCTCAACAACCTTCCTCCTGCTCACAGCCAGCACCACAACACTCCTTCTCACCTCAGCACTAAAACACTAATTTGCCTACTCACTGACAACATCCCAATCTTCCTCATTACCTCCAGCACCCCAACACCCCTTCTCAGTGTCAGCTCCCAAACAATCACAGTCAGAACCTCAACCCTAAAAAGCCTCTAATGTAACCTTGAGAAGGAACAAATGGACACAATAGTTGCACTTGAAGGCAAGTGGCTGCAATCAGAGCCTGGACAAGGGTTGGGCAGAAGGCACAGGAGCCCCAGGTGCAATAATTTCCCGGCGGGGGGGGGGGGGGCAATGTTCAGGTCAGACTAGGTCAGGCTACATACAGTCACACAGACACAGTCAGGCTAATGGCAGCTGAGGATGCAGAACCAGCCCAGTAAAAAGATCACACACCACCACTGCTGCCCAGACAGAACACACTGTATACACGGTACACACAGTGCTTGTACAGCTTCAGTGGTGTGCCCAATGCGCTCCTGCACCTGACACTAGTCTAATTTCTCAGGCGGAGTGATCTCCGCTCAACGGATCATTTCTAGTCCTGGCCGCTGAGTCTGAGGTGATGTTATTCAGAGGTAAGGAGGTGGGAGAGGAAGACAGATTGGCACCAACACTGTGAGGGAACATGCATGCAATTAAGAATCACAAAAAAATCAAGTACTGGCTAGCAGATTCTCCTAAATCTACTTTTTGCGTACACTTGTAGTAAGTGAGGGGATAAGATATTGTGTTAAGTTTTGAAATATTAATTGGACAAACCATCCGGGTCAGGGGATTTCCCACTAGGGAGGGATGCTATGATAAATTAATTTGTTAAGCTGATCTCCCTGTTTACAACTAAAGTAGATGTGACTCTGAGAGGGTATGGAGGTTCAATTTCAGTAGGAAATCTTTGAGGTACTCTCCCGAAGGTTGAGGAGTGTTTGGATCATCTCTTAGGTTGTATAAAGCACCATAATAATCAGCAAGTTGGTTTGTTATGTCCCAGTGGTTGGTAATTTTGTGGTGCAGGGTGGGGTGATTTAGATGGGTAATTCTGGATTTAGCTTGGGCTATTTTTATCCTGTTGGCCAGGTGTTTACCTGCTCTATTTGTGTTTGCATAGGAATGTGCCTTACAACGGTGGAGAGTTTTGTCATACTGCTGGGTTAGTAGGTTTCTTAATTCTTCTTATAATTTGCTAAGGGTTATAGACGTGTTCTGTTTGGTGTCACGTTTGTTCTGGGATTATAATCTATGTATTTCATACAAAAGGGAATTGAGCTTGAGGTTAAAAGATTTTTTCGTCCTAGCGCTTTGCTGAATCAGAATAACTCTCATGTAAGCTTTATGAGCATTCCATAGGGTGTAAGGGTTGTCAACAGAAGATGCATTAGTATGAAAGAAGTCTTTAAAATGTTGATGAGAATTGTAAAGCTGGTAGGCTCTTGTAACAAGCGAATGTTACAGCACCAGATGGGTACAGAGGGGGAGGCATGCTTCTCTGCTATAGTAATGGAGATTGCAGCGTGGTCAGACCAGGTTATACCATGTATCCTGGATGAGGATACATAGTTACATAGTTAGACAGGTTGAAAAAAGACACAAGTCCATCCAGTTCAACCAAAAAAAAAAACAAACATATATATATATATATATATATATATATATATATATATACACACATACACATACAACCATACATACCTTTTGTAGCAACCATTTGTCAGACATGAACATGTCAATACGGTAATATAAACGATGTCTGGGAGAGAAGTAAGTGTAATCTCTTTTGCTGGAATCTCCAGACATCGTACAATTCCTCTGAGTGAAACAGTTGATGTAATGAGGTGCCACGACCTGTCACCTGAGAGCTGCTGTATAGGTGAAGGTCTGTTGTTAACTTAAAGTCCCCACATATCAAAAGTTGTCCGTATTTAATAGAGGCAATGCGTTTAAACAGTGCTCGTAGGAAATTAACTTGGTGGGAGTTCGGAGCATATAATGCCACTAGCATGTATGGTTGTGTGTTGATTTCACAGGTAATAATGATGCACCTGCCTTCCAGGTCCAAGATGGATTCCTTTAGATGGAAAGCAAGAGAATTGCAGATGGCCAGAAGAACCCTTTTTTCTTTTCTTGGGCACATGCAGATATATGTAAGGGTAGTCTTTGTGTGAGCATTGGGGTATCCTGAATACTAAGTATGTTGGCTTTGTGCATGCATGCTTCCTTCCACATAGAAAAATGTTTAGCGGGGTGATTCAGGCCCTTAGCATTAAGTGAGAGGCAAGTTAAGGCCATGTTGCAAGATCATGGGTGTGTTTAGCGATGTAGCGTTCCTATTCACGTTTATGGCGAGTTTGTAATTTTCGAAGATGTACTCTTCTGTTCTGGTTGTCATCTTTGGGTGGAGATTGTGTACATTGTTGATGGGTGGTTTTGGATATCTCATCTGTTTGCCGAAGAATGGGGGGAGCGCTGTTGGGTTAAGAGTCTCAGAAGCGATTATCGGGTGTTTTCCAACATCATGTGTACCATATATGGGGAGAGAAAAACAAAATAGGACAAAAAGTAGTAAATTGAACATATGTAAACTGTAAAAAGGGGATCCGTTGTCAGATCCGAGTGTAATAAATGCAACCGATGCCCCCATGGCATAGGGCAGCTAGACCCTCTTCTAGTGTTGACACCGTGATTGCTGTTCCATTATGGGTAATGGAAAGTGTAGCAGGGTATTTCCACTTATGTAGAATCTGATGGTTTCTTAGTGCTTTGGTGATTGTCGCTAAGTCGCGGAGGTGTTGAAGGGTGTGTCTGGATAGATCTGATAGGAACTGGCTTGTAGCATATATATCTGGTAGCTGCTCTGCACTCCTGAATGATGTCATCATCAATTCTTTCACATGGTAGAAATGTACCCTTAATAGGACTTCTCTTGGCACATCAGCAGACTGAAAGGATGGTTTTGGCAATATATGGATCCGATCGATTGTTAAATCCTGTGTCAACAGTGATGGTGCCAAGAAGGAGAATAGGCTCAGTACGAATTGCTGTAGTCGTTGGGGATGCCCCTGAGTTTGATGTTATTTCTCTTGGATCTATCTTCTAGGTCAGCAATTTTGTCCTTTAGCCAAGTAATTTCCTCATTGTATGCATTGTGGGATTCTACTAGAGTGTTGAAGGATGCAGAGTAATCCCCCATGGTATGTTCTACATGATCAACTCTGTCTGCTAAAATTTGCACCTCCACCTGACACTGTTTCACCCTTGATACCAGGTCAGCCTGCAGGGACAGCATCATAGCTTTTAACACTGTGTCTGACACAGGCTGCCCACAAGTGGGGAAGACAGCCATGGGATCTGTCACTTCTGAGGTGATTCCTTTGGAGATCTGGGGTCTACTCACCTCCATGTCTGGTACCACCGGGTCTGCTACAGCATGAATGGGTTAATAAAGCTGCCAGTGGTCAATAATTCAGCACAAAGTAGTTAATTAACTGTAGTACATTAACTGCTTTGTTCTGCATGTTAATAATGGCATTCTTAATTAACCCCTTCAACATGGGGAGGGATGTTTGAAATTAAAGGAGCCATATGGTCTGGCTAGACGTCTCCTATGGATCACAGGAGTGCAGTTTGTTCTGAACTCCTGTGACTTGTTTTCAGCCACCAAAGCCCGCTGTCCACTGATGTCACAGACCCGATATAGGCTCTGCAAAGATCCTGACTTTACAGTAGGGATCCACCCAGAAGCCTGGACTGACAGCTGGCTCAGCCCCTCAGCAACCCACTTAGAGCCTAAGCCAGCCGCTCCCACACCTTCCACAACCCAGTGAGAATTGGAGGAGCAGAGCAGAGAACTGTTGACTGACAGTCATGGCTCTCTGCTCAGAGAGGAGGGGAGAAGTGAGCGATTGGGGGGGCCTTTGACCGCTCAGTTCTCAGCACAGAGCAGGTGGGGACAGATGTAGTATCCACCTAGGTAAGTATAATTTTTTTAACCCAATCCTATACTTCTCTTTTAAAGTAGAATTTCAGCTTAAACCTAACTAGCCTTAGAAATGCCCCCTCCCACCTCTTAATACCCATGCTGACTAACCTATTTTCAGGCCGCTCCAGTCATGTGATCTCCCCTGTGTGAGCCAGTGGTGTGTGCAGGGGAGAGGGGGGAGTGCCAACAAGGGCATAGGAACCTATGGGTAATGTCATCACTCCAGGCTTTACCAACTCCCCTCTGCAGCCCCTGGAGTCTGACACAGTAGATCATCTGACCAGACCAAAGCAACCTGAACATAGGTAATTGTCAATATTCCTATTGCACGTTTTCCTACAATAGGCTCTTAAAGTAATGGGTGCTGCAACACCAATCAGCTGGAAACTAGAACATGCACAGAACAGCATCAATATTTGCTAGCACATCATAAATCTTCAGACAATGTCAGAACATTTTTTTAATTAAGAAAGATCAAATCACAGCAAAGAAGTGCAATGTTTCATACAGTACCCCTTCATCAGGCATGTGATGTCAGAATACATTGTAGCTTACGTCATCTGTGAAGTTTGTACTGTTCCCTAACACCACATGCAGCTTGCCAGCATCTCCCAAGCATGTAATTTACAGGATTGGTGTTTTTCCAATGTCACCCTCCAAAACGCATTAAAAAGAGGTCCCTTTGCTTTGTTAAAATTCCCCCAGACAGCACCGCGCCCTATGATCTTTTTTAACAATCCCTTTCCTATTAGCCTTGAAAATGGGCATAATTGATTATTATGAATGACTTAAAGAATTTAGTGGGGTTCAGATTTAAGGTGGTTGAAAACTTCATATGCATCAGTTCTCAAATGCATGCACCATTTTATAGTATGTTCAATAAAAATGTAAAGCACTATATTTTTATCCCAGTATTTTCATCTCTGCGCCTGTCACAGAACTCTAAAAATCTCTGGTCCATGGGCATGTGTATGGAATGGAGCTTGGAAGGTGGAGTCACTGGCCCCAGTTTTTAAATGTGGAGGCTTTATTAGTATTCTTTTGTCAAACTCAGAACATTCAGCAAATTCATGAAACATTTGTTTGTCTAGCCAGAAATGCAGAGTCCTTGTCAATTGCTGTGAGCTAAACTGGAATCATAAAACAACAATCTCATCTTTCTTTTTTAAGCTACTAATCTCCCCACCCTCACGTAATGGATCTGAACAAAAGCAAACATGTTTTCAGTCCAGCCTAGGTGGACACTATAGCTTCCTCCACAGATACAGTGGAGTAGTAATTAGTGATCTTAGCCGCATAAGTGTGCTGTCCAAAAGATTACTATAAAAAAAAAAAAAGACAGAAAAATGAAAAGTGCCTGTAATGTAATATAATGCAGTCACTACATCTATAGTCAGGTAACTTGTATTCAATATACTTAAAAAATATTTTTCAGAGTGGGACCCAAATTCTTCAGTGGCTAAAGATGTTGTATAGAGCCCTAGAGCCAGGATCCGTACTAATGAAAGAGTGTCTGAGTCCTTGCTGTTGCAGCAAGGTACCCGCCAGGGCTGTCCTTTGTCTTTTTCCCTCTTTGCCTTAGCCTTGGAGCCTCTGGCAATTCTCATTCAGGAGCCTAGCTCGATCAAGGAATTGAGGGTGGGGCCTCTGGAAGAGAAGAACTCTCTCTACGCTGTTCTACCTGCAGGATGAAGATTCTTCTCTGAAGGCGGTCCTGGACATGTTTAATGAATTTGGCCACTATTCAGGGATCCACATCAACTAGGACAAGTCTACGTTATTCCGTCTTGACCCCAGGTGCAAATCGATGCCCCGGCCACCCAGTTTTTATGGGTTGAACAGTTTAGATATTTGGGCGTACAGGTTCAGAGGGAACCGGCTAGGTTTTCTGAGCTTAATATACCTCTGCTGCTGTCTCAACTTTGTGAGAAGTGTGCAGTGTGGTCATCTCTGCCTTTGAATCTTATGGGATGCATTAACCTCCTGAAAATTATTTTGCTTCCTAAATTTCTCTATATTTTTTACAAATGCCCAACCTAGATGCCCAACTCATTCTTACAGGACATAGAGCAGTTTATGGGATATTTCATCTGAGGGGGTGCCCTCCCCAGATTGGCAAAATCAACTCTAATTCTCCCTGTGCGGTGTGGAGAATTGGCACTACCCGACCTATGGGTCTATTTTTGGGCTGCCATCTTAGTTACTGTCCGATGGTGGTTAATGCACTCCCAGGCAAACACAGCGGTGTGTCTCGAGGCCGCCACTCTGTGTTCCCTTAAGGAACTAGGGAACTTGGTTTACCGGGGGCCTGGGCCTATCCTATCTTGCCATATCCCAATAGGACCACACTCAAGGTCTGGACTGTGGCTAGGAGAAGATTCCATCAACCCAATAGATCTCCCTTTGCCCCGTTGAGGGCCAACCCCAACCTCCCGCATCTTCGCTCCATCCCTGACCCTCAACTTTAGGCTAGGTATAGGGTTAAGATTTTGTGAGAAATTCTTCTAGCAGGCATGCTTCTTCTGTTTATGGAACTTAGGGCCAAATTCCAGTTACCAGGCTGAATGATCTTTAGATACTTTCAGCTGCATCATGAAGTACAAGCTCAGTTCACTGTTTCACAAAACCTTATAATGGACCCTATAGAGGAACTACTAGCCCAAGACTCCTTTTCCAAATCTTTATCTGCTCTATACTTTGATCTACTTAGTGTTGACTCTCCTAAGATGGACCGGTGGAAGGCTGACATACCTGACCTTGACAAAGAGGACTGGGAAGACTGTCTGGGGGATAGTACTAAATTATTCATTTCTTCCCGGAATTGGTTAATCCAAATACAATTTTTACACAGGGTTAACTATACACCCCAGAGATTACATAGCATATACCTCGGAGATCCCCGAAATGTACTCACTGTTGGGGGATATTGGCACATATTTACATATGTTTTGGAGTTGTCTAGGAGTAGCCCGCTTCTGGGTAGAGGTAGTTGGCCTCATAAACTTCTGCGTTCAGCTGACCCTTCCGACTACTCCTGAATTGTTGCTATTAGGTATACATGATGATTACCAAAGGCCTCGATGTACCAAACTAATAATTTCCTACATGTTGTATGATGCTAAGAGTAAAATTATTCTTAGATGGAATTCCCATTCCCCTCCCTCCATAGTCTCTTGGGAAAAATCTATTAACACTGCTCTTTCTATGTACAGTATCTAACAAATGGCAGTGCACCCCTCACATTTTTGTAAATATGTTATTATATCTTTTCATGTAAAAACACTGAAGAAATTACACTTTGCTGCAATGTAAAGTAGTGGGTGTACAGCTTGTATAACAGTGTAAATTTGCTGTCCCCTTAAAATAACTCAGCACACGGCCATTATGTCTAAACCGCTGGCAACAAAAGTGAGTACCCCACTAAGTGAAAATTACCAGATTGGGCCCAAAGTGTCAATATTTTGTGTGGCCACCATTATTTTCCAGCACTGCCTTAACCCTCTTGAGCATGGAGTTCACCAGGGCTTCACAGGTTGCCACTGGAGTCCTCTTCCACTCCTCCATGATGACATCATGGAGCTGGTGGATGTTAGAGACCTTGCGCTCCTCTACCTTCCATTTGAGGATGCCCCACAGATGCTCAACAGGGTTTAAGTCTGGAGACATGCTTGGCCAATCCATCATCTTTACCCTCAGCTTATTTAGCAAGGCACTGGTTGTCTTGGAGGTGTGTTTGGGGTCTTTATCATGCTCTGCTTCAGTGTGTCACAGTACATGTTGGCATTCATGGTTCCCTCAATGGACTGTAGCTCCCCAGTGCCAGCAGCATTCATGCAGCCCCAGACCATGACACTCCCATCACCATGCTTGACTGTAGACAAGACACACTTGTCTTTGTACTCCTCACCTGGTTGCTGCCACACACGCTTGATGCCATCTGAACCAAATAAGTTTCTTGGTCTCATCAGACCACAGGACATGGCTCCAGTAATCCATGTGCTTAGTCTGCTTGTCTTCAGCAAACTGTTTGCAGGCTTTCTTGTGCATCATCTTTAGAAAAGGCTTCCTTCTGGGACGACAGCCATGCAGACCAATTTGATTCAGTGTGCAGTGTATGGTCTGAGCACTGACAGGCTGACCTCCCACCCCTTCAACCTCTGCAGCAATGCTGGCATCACTCATATGTTTATTTCTCAAAGACAACCTCTGGATATGATGCTGAGCACGTGCACTCAAATTCTTTGTTCGACCATGGCAAGGCCTGTTCTGAGTGAGTGAAACCTGTCCTGTTAAACCTCTGCACCTTGCTGCAGCTCAGTTTCAGGGTCTTGGCAAACTTCTAATAGCCTAGGCCATCTTCATATAGAGCAACAATTTTTTTCAGATCTTCAGAGAGTTCTTTGCCATGAGGTGCTATGTTAAACTTCCAGTGGCCAGTATGAGAGAGTGAGATCGATAATACCAAATTTAACACACCTGCTCCCCATCACACCTGAGAAGTTGTAACACTAATGAGTCACATCACACTGGGGAGGGAAAATGGCTAATTAGGCCCAATTTGGACATTTTCACTTAGGGGTGTACTCACTTTTGTGTAATTTCTTCAGTATTGTCACATGAAAATATATAGTACTGGTACATCGCTGCACTTTGAGTGGTTATACTGGAATGATGCCTACAGCTGCAGGCATCATTCTGGTATTGTTCTTTTTGGCCGGCAGTCGACTTTCTTGTCAAAGCAATCCTAGTGGCTAATTAGCCGCTGGACTGCTTTTACAAGGAGCAGGAGAGGACTTTCACAGCTCTCCCACAGGGGAACCAATCATCTCTATGGTCTAAGAAACCGGAAGTGATGGGTGAGGATCCAGCTCCAGCACATGCACCCTCCTCAGGCCAGAGCCTGGGGGGAAAAGCGTTTGCATTAGCCAGCCCTGAATATTTATACCCTTTCCCATAATGCACCACTGGCAAAGGAAACTCTTAGTGGTGGGCTGGGAAAAGATATGCATATTCATAATCCAGGCTTACTGTGTGATCTTTCACAAATACAAGAGGTGACAGTGCCACCTACTGACAGAAAGGAAAACTGACAGGCAGGTTGGAAGGTGTGGAAGCTGAACAAACCATAGACTACCAATTGGCATTGTCTGACTGCAGCCATAGATAATTCAATTTATAGACGCTTCTGCTTAAGGCAGGATAGTTACACCACCATCAAACCTGGACTGGTATTTCAGTATCTTCTGGAAACACAGGGATATAACCTGGAAGCAGTGACATCTCTCTACTTGTCTACTGGAAGCAGAGCCATTACAATT
>BLSH010184127.1:581228-596417 GCA_018402905.1 Glandirana rugosa
GTTCTCTGCCCCCTGCATCCCCCATTGTAGTGTCCTCTGCCCCCTGCATCCCCCATTTTAGTGTCCTCTGCACCCAGCATCCCCCATTGTAGTGTCCTCTGCACCCTGCATCCCCATTGTAATGTCCTCTGCACAATGCATCCCCCATTGTAGTGTCATCTGCACCCTGCATCCCCCGTTGTTGTTAGCTCCAGCGGTTCCTGCCCCCATCCAGCCTGTGATACTGACCGCTTGCCGCTGCCCAATGAAGAGGACCATAGCGAACATGTCTGCGGCCCGGGTGTCTGTCAGTTAATCACTGGCACTGACAATTAGCAGTGGCAGGCTGGGTGTGGCCCATGGGCCATGGGTTGCCGACCCCTGGCATAGTGTATAGGGAGGTTTTCTTTGTGTGTGTGTGTTTTTGTGTTGGTTGAACTGGATGGACTTGTGTCTTTTTTCAACCAGAGAAACTATGTAACACAGTCAGTATCGATGGAGGAATCCATCCCATGGAGCCATTGTGTTCTCCCAGCGGGGGGATGGGGGAAGATAACTGCATTTAAAATCCGACAGACTGGTTGTACCCAAGTTGATTAATCAGTCAACTTGGGTACATTCAGCTTGCCCAGACATTGTTTGAATCTCGGCTGATTCCTGCTGAAGACCATTTGCTGTTTACTAAATGTACCCTAATTTTCCATCCGAGAGGCAGTGGCTTGACCTTGGCTTACTCATTTGCACCTCTATGGGCAACATACACATGCCATGAATTTCTGTCTACCTGTCAGGAAGTACACTTAAGGAGAGCTCCCATTCAAGCTGGTGCACGTCCACAAGTGCCAATGCGCATGCGTGGGCACGTGCGTGATTCCCGGCGCCAAATAGACTATTTAAACCCAGCTTGTAAACAAGACCAGTGCTGTCTGATCTGAAGCTTCCCCGTGACCCCTGCTATCGGTACCTTAAATCTGTGATCTGTTCCTGTGATTGGCCCGGCTTGCCTCTGACTCTTCCTGCCTTCCGCCTGCATCTCACCCCGGTTTGTGTTGACCTTGATCTTGCCTGCTCCTCTGGTTACTACGCTGTCCGCCTGTTACCGACCCGGACTGCACCTTGACCCTGCCTTGGCTTCTGCATCTGTTCCAGTATATCCTGCCTGTGTGTGACCCGGCCTACCTGTACCTGCCTGTGCTCCACATCCTGCAAAGTCTGTCTGCTGTCAGCCAATCTCTACATTCCTGTGTGGGACATCCGGATATCAGTTGATCCAGCTCCTGTTTGCTTGCTGTTTGGATTCCCATCCTGATGGTGCACCTCACTGAGTTATCAGGAACTCCGGTGTGGCCCTCTCACAGCGATCCTACCAGGCACTCATACCACTCTGCACTCCCAAGCTTCCTGTCTGCTCTATCAGGGGCCATGAGTCAGATACGTAAGAGCGGCCTTCCTCTGCATAATCGGGCTCATCTACCAGGTACGTGAAATGTATCTGGCTGATATAACTCTATTAAAGATAAGTAATGGGTTCCAGTGTACTGATTCTGTCACATGCCTCTGAAGAAGGATTCTCGAAATGCGTCGAGTCCATGTGAACTGTAATCAGAATCTTTGCATGTTGTGAACCCCTATGTTTTTAATGGTACATAATAAAGCTGTTTTATGGTACTCAGTTTCTCTTCTATATGTCCACACAAAGTCCATGACTACCTATTCTGTTCTTAGTTGTACATGATTTGCTAGGATGTGGACATATAGCACACACAGTCTGGGCTTTTCTCCCGCTATAGGCACTCTATAACTACTCTGCTTCCCAGACTTAGACCGCTTTCACACCAAGGATATTTTCAGTCACTTTTGCGCTAAAAATAGAGATAGAAAAGCACCTGAATAACTCCCCCCAATACACCCCAGTGTGAAAGCCCTAGTGCTTTCACACTGGGGGTGGTGCGCTTGCAGGACTGTAAAAAAAGTCCTCCAAGCCGCATCTTTGCAGCTGTGTGGGAGCGGTGTATTCACCACTCCTATACTGCCCCTGCCCATTGAAAACAATGGGGCAGCGCTAATGAAACGTATAACACCGCTTCAGGAGCGCCGCTAAGCAGCACTTTTAACCCCTGTTTAACCCCTTGTGGGGGGGGTTAAAAGCGCACCGCCGCCACCCGAATAGCGGTGCCATAGCGTCACTATAACGAGCGGTAAAGTGCCGCAAATTAGCGGTGTTTTACCGCTAACACTCGGGCGGCTCCGGTGTGAAAGGAGCCTAAAGGACACAATGAGGATGTTAATGAGGATGTTGGTTCTATTTCACCAGCACCCTGTACATTTTCTTCTACATCCAGGCAAGCCTGAAATTCCTTTTACCTGGATTTTCACGTTTGAGAATTACATACTTGCTGCTAACCAGGAAGACTCCTACACTTAGAAAATAGCGTGATTTCAAAGTAGCAAGGTCAGCGCGATTTCAGGTGCTACTTGACAGACATCTGAGTGGCTTCATGCACAGATGTGTATTGAAGTCGCACCTGAAATCGGCAAAAGTAGTGCGGGAACTACTTTTGCAGATCGGTGCGGCACTGAAAAATCAGTGTCGCGCCAATTGGAATAGTGCCATTGCTGCCAACAGACTGCAAATTGTCATGCGATTTGATCTCTCAAATCGCATGACAAATCGCTCCAATGTGAACGTAGGCTGAATTGTTCACTGCCTGGGAGCAGAAGGACATTGGGGGAGATTTACTAAAACTAGAGCACTCAGAATCTGATGCAGCTGTGCATGGTAGCCATTCAGCTTCTAACTTCAGCTTGGTCAATTAAGCTTTAATAAAAAAAAAAAACTGGAAGCTGTCTTGTTTCTATGCAGAGCTGCACCAGATATTTCACACTCCAGTTTTAATAAATCTCCCCCTTTTTATTTTCTATACTCTACCAGCAGCAGGTGACACTTATGATCAGTGGCGGCTGGTGGGGGTTTTTATTTTAGGGGGCGGCGTGGTACTAACACCCCCCGGCACGTACCCAATCTAGGTGGAGGGTGTCCTCCAGAGTGATGGGGTGCGGGCAGCGGCTCCAGTGCGGCAGGGTGTGGGCAGCGGCTCCAGGGTGGCGGGGTGCGGGCAGCGGCTCCAGGCTGGTGGGGTGCAGGCGGTGGCTCCAGTCTGGCAGGGTAAGGGCAGCGGCTCCAGGGTGGTGGGGTGCGAGCAGTGGCTCCAGCAGCTTCCTCCATGGCTCCACATCAGGCGTCCAATAGGATCATCCTCTGATCCATTTTCTGGCCTATCAGGAAACAGGTCTCAGACCCGCTTCCTAATTGGCGGTGAGGAGATTTAGTGTGAAAATAGTGAAAATGAATACGGTATCATCACACAACTGTGCCCCCCGAGCCCACCTTTTTTTTAAGTCAATTTTTTTTCCTTTTTTACCTTCAGCTGTCAGCTGACAGCTAATGAAACATCGTTTGTTAAGGACGTGGCTGGCGGCTTCCTGACCCCCTCCTTAGCAGCCAGCTATATACAGTGTGTTTAATAAGGGGAAAAAAAGGGTTTAAGAACGGATGTCAGCGGATCAGATGTCAGCGGATTGTCTGCTAACATCCATTTTTCATTCGTTCCGTTTTTTAAACGGAAGAAATATAGGGTTTTCTTCCATCTTAAAAAATGTAGCTTAGCAGAGACGGATGTCAGCTAGCCCACAGAGATACATTTATGTCCGTTTTTCATCCGCCAACGCATGGAGGAAAAACGGACATACGGAAGGCCCGTGTTAAAGGACTCTTAGAATCATGACTGAGGATCTACATCACTGTCAGATGTGATTGACAATGTGGTTACACTGGGAATTTTTTTTTTATTAACCACTTCCCACCCGGCCACTGCACATATACGGCTGGGTGGGCGCTTCCTCCTTCTGAGTGGAGGTTCAGAAACGTCCTTCAGAAGGAGCGGTATAACGCGGCGCATCTCAGATCGGCAGGAGGACTCTGTGATTAGCCCTCCTGATCACATGATGGCTGTGTCCAATCACAGCCATCATGTGATGTAAATAGAGAGCCGGTTGCTAGCTGATTGGCTTGCCCTCTCCACACACGGAAGTTGTCAGTGAGGGAGAGGGATCGCTGCAGCTGTCGGTGATCAGTGTGTATGAGCTGTTTTTTACAGCTTTTTACGCACTGTTCACTGGCCCAGTGTCACCCCACAGTGTTTTCCACACATGCCCCCACAGTGTCACCCCACAGTGTTTTCCACACATGTCCCTACAGTACACAGTAAAAACACCTGTCCCACATATGTGCCAGTAATATCATCTGTCCCAATGATCATCTGCACATATGTCCGTGATCATCTGCACACATCTGTACTTGATCCTCTGCGTACATCTGTCCATGATCACACAAACCAATTATTATACACTTATTGGGATTTTTTCTACCAAAGACATGTAGCAGAATACATTTTGGCCTAAATGTAGGACAAAATTTGATTTTATTGGATTTCTTTTAAAACAGAAAGTAGAAAATATTGTTTTTTTTTTTCAAAATGTTTTCTCTTTTTTCACTTATATCACAAAAAATTTAAAAACAAGTGGTGAATAAATACCATCAAAGGAAAGCTATATTTTGTGAACAAAATGATAAAAATTTAATTTGAGTACAGTGTTGCATGACCGCGCAATTGTCATTGAAAGTGCGAGAGCATGGAAACCTGAAAATTGGTCTGGGAAGGAAGAGGGTGAAATTGCCTGGTATTGAAGTGGTTAAAGAGTAACTCCACTTTTGTTGAGAAAAAAAAATTCCCTTTGGGTGATCTATGTACATTGCAGGGATTTTAATTAACTTTGTTGTAGATTCCTATCTTTTGTTTTTCTGAAGGAATAGCTGTTTATTTGTCTGTGTCCATGTGCACAGTTAATCTGTATGGGAGTGGTTTTATCTTTATCATCAGCTGCTGTGCTCTAATAAGGAAAGTGGCAGGGTTTGCATGCCTTTAGACGTGATTTCCTATTGAAAGTATCTAACCAAAAATTAAATTTTAGTTGCAGGGGATGATCAAAATATGATTTGTATCTTATTGTAGACTTCTGGGAAAATCAGTGAGCCAATCACACAAACAGGAAATTACATTTCTGAGGGGCGTTCTGTACACCATTTGTATACAGAATGCCTCTATGTAGCCATATTGCATTGCATTTTATAGAAAATTACAGAGCTGCAGATTGAAAAGGAAAGGTAATTTTTAAGAATATTCAATTACAATATGACTTGTCGGCATGATTGACAATAGATGTACATCGAGGGACACTATTTTTTTTATTTTTTAATGAAGTAAATGTCAAAAACTGTCTCATGTGTTTATTACTTTTTAATTATAACAAAAAGTGCAGCGCTAAAATGAAGTTTGATGATAGATATACATAAAATAATCAACTGATCTACAGCATATGATCATTTATTGAACAGGAGTCTGGAAAACGTCCATGAGTAAAGTCCATGAGTGAAAGATAATCCTCTGTGAAGTGAGTATAAATGAAAAACACACAGGTGCTCAGGTATCACAGCTCCCATCCACCAACACAGTCCTCCCAGATGGCCGCAGGTGATGTCAGACGTAACCCCTCCCCGATTACGTCTGACATCACCTGCGGCTATCTTGGAGGACTGTGTTTGCATACACAGCAGTCTATGATCGCGTGCTCGTTTTGTGAGTGTTTTACTTATACTTTTACTGTGATTAATAAATCCATTAGACGGAGAGCACTAGATTCTTTATTTATGGTGGAGTTCGTCCTGTGACAAGAAGTTGGATATCCTCAGATGTGGGTTTGAGCAGCTGGTTGATCCGTCAGGGTCGGATCATTAAGGTGAGAGGCCAGTCTAGCCTTTGGTGGATGGGAGCTGTTACACCTGAGCACCTGCGTGTTTTTTCATTTATACTCACATCACAGAGGATTATCTTTCACTCATGGACTTTACTCATGGACGTTTTCCAGACTTCTGTTCAATGAATGATCTTGTGCTGTAGACCAGTTGATTATTTTATGTATATCTATCATCAAACTTCATTTTAGCGCTGCACTTTTTGTTATAATTAAAAAGTAATAAACACAAGAGACAGTTTTTGACATATCATCAAACTTAATTTTAGCTCTGCAATTTTTGTTATAATTATTCTATGCAAGGTTTTCTGAATTTTCCTTTAGCGCATAACTGCTTTTGTGTCCTTGAAGGTTATGTTTGCTCTGAATATTTTTTGTTTCTATTCTGGTTTATTACTATTTGACACTTTTGTGGTGAAGGGGTAGGGGTACTATGTACCAGATACTCATTCACATGGGGGGCAGGATCTAGGGGCCCCCTTGTTAAAGGTATACGGAGAAGTATGAGCAAATGAGAGCGTAGATTGCCAACATCCCTGATAATTGTAGACAGAATACCCCTCACAGGATAGGGCTTTTATGTTTACAAAAGTTTTTATTTGAAAAGAATGTATATAGAGTTTCTGTGGTACAAAACATTTTCCTAGTGCAAAATGACATAATCGTCCAGTGAAACATCGTATGACCGAGGTAGGACTACAATAATCACGTCTGGGCATTAACACATACAGGGTATAGTCTAGATGATCACTCTAATTCCGTAAAACATCACTGTTGTAAATATTTTCATTTTCATTTTTACTCATCACCGTCAGGCGGGAGGAGTCTAGGGCTAGTCAGGCTACAACGGAAAAGGATTAGATAGGTGCAGATTCAGAGCCTCAATACTAGGTTTTTATAGTGCAAACACTTTACTAACAAAATATCTTATGGTGATTAAACCAGGGTTCCCATTTCTTGTCATAATAAGGTAAGGTATGATACAGAGTATGGTAAAGTTTTTGGACTCAATCGAGTCGATTCTTAATTTAACTTGTGTAAGAGGTATTGTTCCTGTTTTCCAATGTAGTGCAATCGCCCAGTGTGTGGCAAAGCAAATGGTATGAATCAGTCTCATATGTGTTATGCTCATCTCAGATATTTGAGTGAATAAAAGACATTGCAGTGGAGTGAGTGTCATTTGTGTGTCAGCTATAGTTGATGCGAATATTCCCACTTTTTCCCATATTGACCTAACTTGTGGACACTCCCAAAACAGGTGGAGAAATGTGCCTGCTGTGTCACAGCCTCTGAAGCATTGTGGGGACATGGTAGGGAAGATTGAGTGTATTTTCATAGGGGTGTAATACCAACATGTTTGGAGCTTTAGGGCTGTTTCCCTAATATTCAATAATCTTGTGCATTTTTTAAGATTGTCCATACATTCTGTCCAATTAATAGACCCTCGTTCTATGGAACATTCTGTTTCTCATTTTGTCCTGTACAGGTGTGGCGTTTGAGATCTAAAGTTATTTAATAGATTATAAATGTCTGAAATAAGTCCTTTGCTTCTAGGGTTTTTCCAGCAAATGCTTTCTTATAGGGTGTGGTTTGATGCTTCTGCTATCTTATAGTTAGACGTGTAAAAATGTTTGATCTGCAGGTATAGTTCATTATTCGGGGCTTGTAACGTGGATTGCAATGTCTGGAATGTAATAAACTTGTCTTCTGTCACAGGTTTGTGCAGGAATAGGGTTCCTGAATCTATCCACCATTTGTATAAAGAGGTATCTGTTATAACTGGGGGAAACGCTGGGTCCCCAAGGAAGGATGCTAGAGGGGGGGCCTGGGTTTTTTAGAGAGTATTTGGTGGCATATATCCTCCACAAAGTTAACGACTGCGCCACTATGGAATTAAGGGGGGCTATATCAGCGATCGATGTACCCTTGGACCATAACAAGCCTGGGAGAAAGAACGGGCAAATTGAGTCCAATTCAAATTTAACCCAAGGTACCTTAGAGTTAACTATGTTCCATTGTGCCAGTTGTGTGAATCCAGAGGCTACATAGTAGTGCCAAAGGTCTGGAGCGCCCAGTCCATCATCCGACGTGGAGGAGTATAGCACAGTTTTGGAGAATCTGGGAGGGGGATTGTCCCAGATAAAACTATTTAAGTCTCTCTGGAATGCAAGTATGAATGTTCTGGAGAGTTTGATTGGGAGGGCCCTGAACAAGTAAAGCAACTTGGGCAGAATTGTCATTTTTGCCACAGTGATCCTGCCTAGAAACGAGATAAGAAAGTTCTTCCAAGTTGTTAATGGATTGCTTGAGTTGTCTAATCATGGGCGGATAATTTTTTGAGAAAAGTGTGTCCAAGTTTGGAGTAAGGTGGATTCCCAAATATTGTAAAGAGGTCGGAGACCATAAGAAGTTAAAGGAGGTTTTAAGTGTTTGAAATTGCTGATCTGGTATATTTATGGCATTCCTATTGATTTTGTAAGGTCAATGGTCAGTCCTGACAAGGCCGAGAAATTATTAAGGGTCCTGATTAAGTTAGGTAAGGAAATTGTTGGGTTCGTGACAAACAAGAGCATATCGTCCGCATACATGTTTATTTTATATTGTGAGCCCCCTTTGGGGTATCCCAAAATGTCCGGGTTTTGTAGTATAGCCGCTGCCAACGGTTCCATGGCCAAGGCGAATAACAAGGGGGACAATGGGCACCCCTGTCTGGTGCCTTTGCCTATCTTAAAAAATTCTCAGTTACAATTGGGAGTGCGGATTCTAGTTTGTGGGTTTGTATATAGCTCCTTAAATGCATGGAAGAATTCCCCCTGAAAACCAAATCTCTGCAGAATGGCCGACAGGTATTCCCAAGTGACAGTATCAAAAGCCTTGTGTATATCCAGGCTTAGGAGGAGTAGGAGCGATTTGTGATTATTGGCGTCCTGTATTATGTTTGTGGCCAGTCTAATGTGATCAGTGATCTGCCTATCCGGGATAAAGCCAGATTGGTAAGGAGATATTAGGGGCGAGATCACTGACACCAGTCAGTCAGCTAAGAGTCTACTAAATATTCTCAAATCGTTATTGATAATTGAGATGGGACGAAAATTTGCTGGTTCCGAGTGGTCCTTCCCCGGTTTTGGGATCAATGACATGTTAGCAAGCAACATCTCATCTGGAAAATGTCCCCTGCTCAATATGTGATTGAATAGAGTGGTCCGTTTTGGGGCCAGTTAGTCTATGAATTTTTTATAATACAAGGCAGAGAAACCATCAAGGCCGGGTGCTGTACCCGTTTTTGTGGATTTTATGATAGTTTTTATCTCCTACTCTGTACAAGGAGCATTCAGTATATCTTGTTGGGGTCCGGATAGTGTGGGGAGGGAGATACCTACCAGCCAAGGAACCTTGGGTGATAGATGAGGAAGGCGGGGAGAGTAGGTTGGTGTAAAGATTTCAAAATATTTGTGTGATATCTGTGGGATGGGATACTATGTGTCTCAATGCATCTTTAAGTTTGTACATATGAGCTGGTTTCAGTGTCTGGTTAAGCTTTCTGGCAAACATTGCTGTGTATGAGTTGGCTTGAAGGAGAAATTTGGCTTTTGACCACCGCAGGGCCTTTTCTGTTCTAAAGGAGAATAGGGTGTTAAGTTCAAGTTTCTTGGCTTGAATATCGGAGCGTATCCTAGAGTCTTGTGTGTGGTGGTGTGTTTTATATAATTTTTCTAACTCCTGTGTAAGAGATAGGATGGCCGACCATCTAGCTTTATTGTGGTCTAAGGCCAGTTTAATTATGTGCCCCCTCAGTGCCGCTTTATTTGTCAGCCGGAGTGTTGTAATCAAAGTGTCCGGAGAAGCATTCAGTCTGAAATATTCTTCTAATTGGGAGTCGATAATTTGTTTTGTGCCAGGGTCAGTAAACAGAGAATCGTTCAGTCTCTAGGAGTATGGGGTGTGTGCAAGGCCTATAATTGTTGTGGTGAAGGCAACTATATGGTGATCATGAGCATATATGTATGGAAGCTTCCCTAGCATTTGCCAAAATTATGGGAGTACAGAACAAGTAATCCAGTCTGGCATAGGAATCATGGAGGTGGGAGTAATGTGTGTAATCTCTGGCTCCTATGTTCAAGGCCCTCCATGAATCTATGAGTTGAGACCCGTCCAGTTGTTTGACCAGAGTCTTTGGGAATACACCAGATGTGGGGGTAGGTTTGCTTCTGTCTAGAGCTGGTTGTGAGCCCATGGCACTGTAGCTAATCTCTCTGGACATGGACGAAAAATAAAAATTGATCAAAGAGTTTGCCACCCAGGATCATGTGGGCTGATTGGTATTTTTGAAGCACCTCGAAAAAGATTTGAAAAAGGTGGATTGCCCTTCGTTAGGTGCATACACATTGGCTATGGTTAGTTCCTTTCCTCCCGTGGTACCCTTCAATATTATAAATCTACTCTCAGTGTCTTATATACGTGTTGGGTCTGGAAGGCCAATGAATGGTGAAGGAATATGGCCACGCTCCTGACCTTAGTCGGTGCCAATGTGAAAAAAGCTCCATCATAGGACTTATGGAAATATGACGGATGACTATTTTTTGCAAAATGTGTCTCCTGGAGGAGAATTATTTTTGCGCCCAGGCGTTTATACTGTAGGGATGCATTCCTACGTTTGTTCGGGGAATTGAATCCCCTCACATTATGTGAAATGCATGTAATTGTCATGGCTCAAAGGTTCTCCCACGTTCGTATTGCAAGATGATAGATTAAAGAAAAACACCTTGGCTTTGATTTGAAAAGTGCGGTTGCCAGATTCCCACCACCATTCAATACCGTGTTTGAGAAGATTGTGACCAAATTACTAGCATGCATTAACGAGGGATCACTAGAGTCAAGAATTATAAAAGTACCACAAAACAGCTTGAACAAGTGCAAACATAACATTGTGAGCTTAAATGTATAAGTGCCATATAAAATTAGTGAACAACCGAAGGGACCAGAGGGAGAGACCCTTTCTGGTCTATCAAAATACCAAACGAGACCCGGAGATCTCAGTCTCTGTGATCCAGAGTCAGAATACCATGACATTAACTTCAGTGGTATGTCTCAGATCACCCAGGGGGCTGAGATTCTGCTTGTGACATGTTCCATGACCAAGAGTCTATTTTCGGTCGGGGGAACCAAGTGGGGGAAAAACTTGTGAACCCAGACGGTTCAGGTCCGCTAACCATGAAATCTAATCTGAATAGAAAACAACATATTACAACTGAGAAAGCAATCAAGATGTTAACTTGTAGTCAACCAACTGTATAAAGTAGAACCCATAACTTGAGGGAACCTATTACCCTCTACTTACTGTACCCCAAAAAGCTATAATAATAGTCCACTGTTCATCTCCGTATGGGGTGCTATCAGTTGGTTTTGCAAGGAAGTTATATGTCTCCGTTTGCTACATGAGCTCTAACAGCCATAACCACCAAACAGGATTGTCCTGGTACTTTGCCAGGATAGGACTTTTAAGCCACATAAACTGGTCAAAACATATATACATAAACACATTTTATTTGTACATATTAATTAAAAGCAGCTAATATAAAAAAAGCAGACTAGGATAGTACAGATTAACATGTTGATGGCAATGCTAAATAAATAGCACCTAATGCATTTCAGGATTTCTACCTTCTTCAGAAGTGCTGTCAGTATCATTCCACATGTACCATGTGTAAACTGATCCGTGCTTTTATAAGAGACTTGAAGTCATTTGTGGATGAGGCTTTTTATCTTCTCAGATGGTAAAGCTGCCCATTCCTCTTGACAAAAAGCCTCCAGTTCCTAGAAATTCTTGGGCTGTCTTGCATGAACTGCACGTTTGAGATCTCCCCAGAGTGGCTCAATGGTATTGAGGTCAGGAGACTGAGATGGCCACTCCAGAATCTTCACTTTATTCTGCTGTACCCAATGACAGATCGTCTTGGCCTTGTGTTTTGGATCATTGTCATGTTGGAATGTCCAAGTATGTCCCATGTGCAGCTCCCTGGCTGATGAATGCAAATGTTCCTCCAGTATTTTTTCGACAGCATACTGCATTCATATTGCCACTAATTTTGAACAAATTTCCTGTGCCTTTGTAGTTCACACATCCCTCCATCCACTCGACCACCATGCAGCCCATCTTTCTTCAAGTGCCTCCTTATTGTGCATCTTGAAACAGCCACACCACATGTTTTCAGAGAGTCGTGCATTTCACCTGAAGTAATTTGTGGGTTTTTCTTTGCATCGTGAACAATTTTCCTGGCAGTTGTGGCTGAAACTGTAGTTGGTCTACCTGACCGTGATTTGGTTTCAACAGAACCCCTCAATTTCCACTTCTTGATTACAGTTTGAACACTGCTGATTGGCATTCTCAATTCCTTTGATTTTTTTTATATCCCTTTCCTGTTTTATACAGTTCAACTACCTTTTCCCGCAGATCCTTTGACAATTCTTTTGCTTTCCCCATGACTCAGAATCCAGAAACGTCAGTGCAGCACTGGATGAAAGGATCATAGGTCTGTCAGGAGTCCAGAAACTCATTGACCTTTTATACACACACACTAATTACAAGCAAACAGATCACAGGTGAGGATGGTTACTTTTAATAGCCATTCGAACCCCTTTGTGTCAAATTGTGTGCATGTTATCAGGCCAAAATCACCAGGGTATGTAAACTTTTGATCAGGGTAATTTGGGTAGTTTCTGCTGTCATTATGATTTAAAAAGAGCACACACAGTTGATTGATAATAAATGTCTTTAGCCAAACACTAACCATGAGTGAAAGAAATGTTTTTGCGTTACCATTCATATTCTCTGAAAATGGCTAAGAAATCATAAATTCTGCCAGGGTATGTAAACTTATGAGCACAACTGTACATCATATTGTTACATGGTCCACACAGGAGGCATTTTTTAGGCAAAAAATGTCACAGGGAAACATTTTTTAGCCAAAACCCCCACAATGAGGTTGCACTTAAAATGTTACTAAACCTAGGACCCTGCATTCACTATATCTGGTCTCCCACAGTACACAGAACATGGAAATGCAATAGTTCTAGTAAATCTAAACTCCTTTTCCATCAGCAGTATATATCAGTCTTGTGACTTATATCAGTATCTAGTTAATGCTTGTAGGAGGAGTTTTCATTCTCCCCTGATTGTCCTATGAGGCTGCAGGGCCCCTAACCCTCGGTCTGGACAGTGCTGATTGGCCCTAGCTGATCACTTGTACTCTCCCAAAAAGAAAAAAAAACACTCTAGCAATACACACCAAACTGAGCATGTGCAGCCTCCCCAAAAGCTCTGTTCTATCAGGAGATGGTTTGGGTACAATGGAAGAAGGGGAGGATCAGAGAATACAGGAACAAACAGCCTTTTTACACAATGCAGAAGATTAACCCCTTAGGTACCAAGGTGGGTATACCAAGCATGCTTTCCTGCATATACAGACTGATTTTACTGTTTAGTAACTGGGCTTAGTAACACTTTAAGGCACCCGTAGGGAAAGTCACTAACCAGAAGATCTTGTCACATTTCTAATGTCTATTGGTTTCAGTACCCCCAAAAAGAAACAAATCATGCCAAGGACATCAAGATGTGCCAGTCTCCATAATGAGTTGTTTCAAACCACCCAGCCTCCTTTTGGAATGAAACTGACAATTACAGTCCAAACTTTGCATTTGGCTTATAAATGCTGCAGAACTTTACAGTCTTCTACATCAGAAGACTTAGCACAGCCAATGTTTCCCTTACTAGAAATGGCAACTTTAAAAAAAAAAGAGGCTGACACAAAGCACATTGTGAATCTGAGGATTATCACAGAAATTAGCATTATTTTCTAAACCACTTGATAACTGATGCTGTCTTCTGTTAGCTTTCTATAATGCCTTTAGCTAGGAGTCCATCTTAAAGGCCTTGCACATTTTAAATATGAGTTTCACAATAAAGCTTAAAATATTAAGCTGTCCAAGCAGACAAACATAATAAGCATGCTTTATTTCTAAAGTCCCAGGTTAATTATATGACCTGAAACACAAGCATTCACTGATTATGCCTTTTGCTCTGCCCAGTCAAAACTGCTGAACCTTGGTAGGACAATGCCACTATTTATATTCCAAGACAAGAGAATATAATTTACCCTATTTCAAGGCAATTAAAATTTTACAACTATAATTACATATATCCCAGCAGGATTTCCCTAATCATCCTTCATATAATAGACTTACGGCCCCAGAACACCCAACGTGTCCTACTTACTGCTAGATTTGTCAGCTCTGTAATTAATAATTGTGTTTAATGTTGATAAATAAAATTGTCAGTGCTCCTTCTACTAATTGCTAATTCGGATAATATTTAATAGGTTTATTTACGCCTTAATAAAAGTCCTTGTTATTTAGTTTTCCCTACTAGACAGGGCTTAATCTGTCATTATGTGTCTTAGGACGCTAGCAGTACAATATGACAAGATAGAATAAAGCTTATCCATTGAAAGGAGCCTAACTTATAATATTCCATGGGCCTGTGGCAATACAATGGCTTGAGATGAAAAGTTCTCCATGTTTGAAGTCAATCAGACAAACAGGCACAATCAATCATCCTATGGATCTTTTTCACAAAAAATGATTCCAGAAACAAAAGTGTTTACAGCAGGCACTTGTACGTGTCCATATCTAGGGGTTCAGAATGGGGAAGGCAGACAGACATCTTTAAGGCTAGGTGTATCTTAGAACAGTTAAATGTAAACTATCCAACATAGTTGAATACTATATTCCTCAAAGGCAGCCAGCCAGGGGCGCTGCTGTCTGCACGTTTGTGTAGATGCAACGATGATCAGAATCAGTGAGATTGGGTTCTAAATATCTTGTGTCTATGGTTATGGTCAAAGTAAAGCTCTACTGGATGCAGAAAATAAAAACGAAGCCCCCACGTTTGAGAAATTAGGCACACTTCATTGCCCAATGCAGTGCTCTGCACCGGACCAACTTACTGCTATTATCAAATATTGCAAATATTGATATATAATAGGAAAAGGGAAGGTGAGAGGGGGTGACATTAGTCCAATGCAAATCTCAATCATCAAAAGTCAGTGTTTGTAAAGAAATTTGAGGGGCTCCATTTCTTTAAAACAAGAGATGTTCTAACATCCGATGGTGCCCCTTAAAAGAAGGAATGCTGTCATGTCTGATGGTGACTTCACCAGTTTCTTCTCTCAGATTTAATATGGCCAGTACAAGGTTTAGCTTTGAATAGAGTAGGGAAGGGTTTGAATACCTACTGAGTTTTAATTTTTTTGTGACACAATTGGGAAGATTGTTACAAAGCAT
>BLSH010184127.1:664105-689044 GCA_018402905.1 Glandirana rugosa
TCAACTTATCCCGTCTGGGTAGTCAGTCATGCACATCCGCACACGTATGAGAACGTGGTACAACGACTTTACGACGGAGGACGATTCTACAACAGATAACCGACCACCACGACAAACAACACCGCCCGACGACTGTTTCGAAACGGTGTAAAGCCGGTACGATTGGGACGGAAGACTCCACGACCGCCACCGTGTCGACGCAACCACCGGAGAAGGAGGAGGAGGAGACGGAAACGGAACACGAAGGTGACTCGGGCACAGATGATATACCTCCCACAGAGGACATCTTGTCTTTGCCTCTGAGCAGCCTGGCACACATGGCCGACTACATGCTGCAGTGCCTGCGCAACGACAGCCGAGTTGCCCACATTGTAATTTCTTCTGATTACTGGGTGGCCACCCTGCGGGATCCCCATTACAAGGACAACGTGCCGTCCTTAATTCCCTCACTGGAGCGTGAGAGGAAGATGCGCGACTACAAGCGCACACTGGTAGAGGCGCTGCTGAGGGCATTCCCAAATGACACCGGGGGCTCAGTGGAAGCACAAGGCAAAGGCAGAGGAGGAGGAGGAAGAGGCCACCAACGCAGCTGTGCCACCGCCAGCACCTCAGAAGGCAGGGTTAGCATGGCCGAAATGTGGCAAAGCTTTGTCAGCAGCCCGCCACAACAAACAGCACCACCAGCCAATAGACAACATCTTAGCAGGAGGCAGCATTTCAGCAACATGGTGCAAGAGTATGCACACGCCTACACGTACTGACTGATGGGTCTGCCCTATTCAACTTCTGGGTCTCCAAATTGGCAACATGGCCTGAGCTTGCCGCTTATGCCTTGGAGGTGCTGTCCTGCCCTGCAGCCAGTGTATTGTCTGAACGTGTGTTTAGCACGGCAGGGGGCGTTATCACAGACAAGCGCAGCCGCCTGTCCACAGCCAACGTGGACAAGCTAACCTTTATTAAAATGAACCAGGCATGGATCCCACAAGACTTGACTGTACCTTGTGCAGAATAAACATTTAGACCGGACTCACACAGCCATTCGTATACTTGTTTTTTTGAATAGGCCTCAATATTTTGGGGGCTACCCCAATTATAAACAAACAAATAAATAATAATAATAAACAAACAAAAAAGAAAACAGTGTTGGCTACCTCCTCCTCCTCCTCGACCACCGCCACTTCCACCTACACTGCCACGGTCACGGCCTAGTCAACCTCTAGGCTCCTACTCCACATCCACCCCCCCTTCCCATTTTTTTTTTTATTTGATTTTAATTTATTTTCCCTATCCCCGTTTTTTTGTAGGGCACTTGCCCTACTCTTACCCCCATTTTACTTCCTTTTGCAGCCCTCTAGTACTTGCCAGGACTTTGTTACAGCCATTTTTGTGCCTAAAAGTTTGTGACTTCAATGGGGTTCGGGGTCCGGGATAAAGTTCGGGCAACGTTCGGTGCCGAACCCGGACTTTTTCCTAAAGTTCGTTCGGACCCTCCGAACTCGAACGTCCAGGTGTTCGCTCAACTCTAATTACGAACTGATGACCCTGGTTCTGCTAGGTGGAATGCTAACCACTTAGCCACTGTGTTGCTATTTCCCAAGTTTTTCCTATAAATCACAGATGGTCTTTGAGCTTACCTTATCATTCTAACAGGGGTTATGTTCTCTGATTGTCCGAACATTTTCCCTAGTGAGCAGAAAGAATATCAGAAGCCCCATGGAGAGGGGGCGATATAACCAGAGGGGTTTCACGTCTCGAAACCTACTGGATATATGAATTACAGTCCTACTTTCCAACAGGTATCAATATAGAATAGGACATTAACTCATTTATTAATAAGGCTTGAGACTATCACTACTGGAGGTATGAAATTAGGAATACAATATGAGGGTATAGATTTATGGCTGGCGTTAACGTCTATATTTCTTAATTTATATATTTACTAATCCATTAAGGCTTTGCAGCAACCATTGGGTATAGGGGTTATGACCTTTCTATGTTGTCTATCCACTATTATGGTGGGGCAGCATGGACTATGTATGTCATATACCCTGGAAACATTATTACTTCTCGAGGTGTATTTTAATTAGTGCATTCAATTGTATATTAGCATGTACATATATATATGTGGATTATCGATTGATAAGCACTTTAAAGGGTGATAGATTTGTATTACACAAATATATTTTTATTCTTTTTAATATTAATATTTCTTTTTAATACTTATTTTTACAATTTTGTATTTAATTTTCTCATCTCAAAAACCTTAAATGATGGTTCTGAAATGTGGACCAATTCAATATAGGTATCCAATGACCCAGGATGATTATATTTTGTTCAAGGGTTTAAAAGCTTTATGATCAGTTTCACTTCCTGGTGTGGGCATCTTGTAATGGCCATAATGGGGCTTGATTGGTTGCCTCTATCCGCTCTGGCCGCTCTTCTGGCTTCAGTATGAGTGGTGAATGCCTGACATCATATCCGGCGGAAGTGGAGTACGCCTGGTGTCATGTCCAGCGGAAGTTGGGAATGATATTGAGGCTTGGCGGGCACGCACCCCTGCCATATTGCCGCTCAACCAGGAAGTATGTGGGGATACAGTTATGATTCCATTTCACAGGTTGGTGCTGATTTATTGTATAGAAGCATATATATATAGGCAATGACACAGACCCAGGGATACCCCAGATGATGATCTAGAGGTCGAAATGCGTCAGTCCCGCTGTTCTGGTGTCATTGCATCTGGATTACTGTACCTATACAAGCGCTTGTTATCCTTTGGAGATGTGAGTTGTTTACTTTTTAATAATGTAGCGCTTACCCCCGTAGGACCGGCTGAGTTTGAGGATATAATTTACTACTCTGACAGTACAACCCTTTAAACAAACTTGACCTCTCTGGCACACCGGATTCCACTATGGAGCAATACTGTAATAATCAACACTGAGTCTAAAATGCAATTATTCAGATTGGTGTTTACTGTACAGACTGCAAAAACCAATGTAATAACATTCACAATAAAGATCAACATTTAGCAATTGGAAAAATTGGCACTTTTATGCATAAATATAACCACATGAAACAGGTGAACCAGTGAGATATCACACTTCCCTGACACTGGGGGACTTCCTAAAGAAAGGGGTGAATTGTCTCCCAGTGTCAGAAATGTACAAAGGAAAAAAACTGTATTTAAATACTACACCCCAAGCTTAGCACAATAGTCTCTTGGTCTCTAGCAGAGCTCTGCACTTGGTCTTTGGTTGGTGCACTTATGAGTCTTCACTTAGTAGGGGCCCTGAAGGTATGTAGTCTAGATCAACTTGTTTGCAATCCAGAGAAAGGCTTGAATAAAGCAGGTAACAAAGGATCTGTCACTGTGAAGTGATATCCAGGACTGATGCCCTCTTTTCAATACACTGTTCTCAGAGGCATTCAAGTTAACACACACAGTCATAACAGTCACTGACTTAATCAGGTATTTGCTGGTCTCACCCTTTTTCCAGTTCTTCTGGGGGGTGAACAACCGCTCTGTCACTGCTACAACAGGGCGAGCGTCCGACTGACACTCCAGCCCGATCAGCCTCTGCAGGACTCTCCAGCAACACTTCTGATTTCAATTGCAGTGATCACCACCACGATCGAGGCAGGGATGAGTCGATCCTTGAGCAGACTCTGGGATGGTCTTTCACATACACAGCTCCCTGAAGCCTTCCCTCTCCCTCCAGACACGAGGCTGCTGCTCTTCTGATCTCTTCCAGGTCTTTCCTTCCTGTTAACCTCCTTCCTTCAGCCAGCATACTGGGATTTGTAGTCTGCATCCCAATCAGTCTAATGGGAATCCCAGCACTTCGAACTCCATTTCCCAGGATGCAGTTCTACTGCTTGATGCTCCTCCTGAGCTGGCTGACTTCAAGTCCCAATCAACAAACAGCAGCCAGAGCAAGTCAGGCTGCACTAACAAGTGTGTGTGAGTTTATAAATTCCTGAGGGAGGGGGGAAGCAAATCCCTCTTTGGCTGTAGCAGGCTGTGTCAGTGATGCAGGATTTTATCCCTCCGCTACAATAATAAAAAAGTTCAGTATGTTTTTACACTATGTGGAGCTATTTTTCCCTTCTTTTTGGGTTTTAATGAGATGTGGTTACCTGCTGAGTATCTGAGGACCAATTGAGCCAAAGCCGAAAGATATATTGGTGTGCTACACCCCCTGCAAATTTAGACCCAGCTGGTATATGCCAGTCTGTGTCCACAATATCCGGTAAGAGTCTGAATTTCTCAGTGGAGGAGCACACGTTTTGGTGGATGTTGAACAATTATTGGGTACTATACCCCCTGCTTACTTGACCCAGCGGACATATGTCCATCTGCGTCCAATCTATCTGGTAAGCCTCCATGAAAATAGGTGGTGGCTTTTCCTATTGCACATTCAGTGACACCATAAGGAAGATTTTTGGATCACTGTTGATTTTATATGGAAGATTTATGAACTTTGTTCACTGAACTTTGCTTGAGGTGATTGTTCACTGAACTTTATAATATTGAAACTTCATCATTATACAGTGTCACACATTTGTCTTTACTAGAGTTGAGCGGACACCTGGATGTTCGGGTTGGGCGGGTTCGGCCGAACTTCGCGAAAAAGTTCGAGTTCGGCCCCAAACTTGACCCGAACTTGACCCCGAACCCCATTGAAGTCAATGGTGGCCCGAACTTTTGGGCACTAAAGTGGCTCTAAAAAAGTCCTGGAAAGGGCTAGAGGGCTGCTAAAGGAAGCAAAATGGGGGTAAGAGTAGAACAAGTGCCCTGCAAACAAATGTGGATAGGGAAATAACTTAAAATCACATAAAAAAAAAAAAAATGGAGGAGGAGGTGGATGTTGAGTAGGAGGTTGAGGAGGCGGTGACTGTGGCAGTGTAGGTGGAAGTGGCAGTGGAGGAGGAGGAGGTAGCCAACACAGTTTTTTTGTTTGTTTGTTTTTTTTTTCTAATTGGGGTAGCCCCCAAAATATTGAGACATATTAAAAAAAAAAAAAAAGATCACTATCTGCAGACAAACCCAGAGATGTTCTGGTACGGGTTCACGTTTTCCATATAAAATGTACCATGGTTTACTTTTCATGTTTCTCCTGTTACAAATTCCAATAAAGACTTACGTTCTATAAAAAAAAAAAAGAATAAGTTCACTTAAGTATACCAATGGCTGTGTGAAGCCGGTATAAATGTCTATTCTGCACAAGGTACAGACAAGTCTTGTGGGATCCATGCCTGGTTCATTTTAATAAACGTTAGCTTGTCCACGTTGGCTGTGGACAGGCGGCTGCGCTTGTCTGTGATAACGCCCCCTGCCGTGCTAAACACACGTTCAGACAATACACTGGCTGCAGGGCAGGCCAGCACCTCCAAGGCATAAAGGGCAAGCTCAGGCCATGTGCCCAATTTGGAGACCCAGAAGTTGAATGGGGCAGACCCATCAGTCAGTACGTGTAGGCATGTGCACAAATACTGTTCCACCATGTTGCTGAAATGCTGCCTCCTGCTAAGACGTTGCCTATCAGCTGGTGGTGATGTTTGTTGTGGCATGCTGCTGACAAAGCTTTTCCACACTTCGGCCATGCTAACCCTGCCTTCTGAGGTGCTGGCGGTGCCACAGCTGCGTTGGCGACCTCTTCCTCCTCCTCTGCCTTAGCCTTGTGCTTCCGCTGAGCCCCCAGTGTCATTTGGGAATGCCCTCAGCAGCGCATCTACCAGCATAAGAGACTGCTGCATGACTTGGGGCTCAGACTGCTTGGCTGATTTACAAGGGGCTGAGGTAAAAGACAGATGGCCATGGGGTTCCGGTGCCAACTCTGAGCTTTCAGCAAGGATGGGAGACAATGTGAAGGAACTAGAGGCATTGTCAGCCACCCAATCTACTATCGCCTGTACTTACCATATAACGTTGAGGGTTCTGTTGACTACTCGCACCTGAGGAAAGCGTTTCACTTGTGCGTGTAGCTGGCACAGATCGACCACGTCCTCTCTTTGCAACAGGAGCTTCATCAACACCACCAACACCAGCAGCACCACGACTACGTCCCTTATTTGACGCTCTCCTCATTCTGGATGCAAATGTACTATTTAGCACAAATTTATATTATTTTTTAAACAGGCAATGTCGACGCACTTTTTAATTTTGTGCAAAAAATGCACAGCAAGGTGCAAATGTACTATGTAGCACTATTTTTTTTTAAACTAGCAATGTCGACGCACTTTTTAATTTTGTGCAAGAAATGCACAGCAAGGTGCAAATGTACTATGTAGCACTATTTTTTTTTTTTTTAAACCAGCAATGTAGACACACTTTTTATTTTTGTGCAAGAAAAGCACCGCTGGCCGCAAATGTAGTATTTAGAATATTTTTTTTTAAACCAGCAATGTAGACGCACTTTTTATTTTTGTGCAAGAAATACACCGCTGGCCGCAAATGTAGTATTTAGAATATATATTTTTTTAAACCAGCAATGTAGACGCACTTTTTATTTTTGTGCAAGAAATGCACCACTGGCCGCAAATGTATTATTTAGAATATATTTGTTTTAAAACCAGCAATGTAGACCACTTTTTAGTTTTGTACAAGAAATGCTCCGCGGGCCGCAAATGTAATATTTTGCACAAAAATGTTTTTTCTTAATTTGTCTAGCTGCAATGTTAAAGCAGTATTTAAATATGCCAAAATGTTGCCAACTGAACTAACAGAACACGATTAAAGTAGTGTCCCTGACACACAAGCAGTTGCAAGTGCACTCACAGCAGCAGCAGCATCCTCCTACACTAGTATGAGATGATGTAACATGCAGCACTACGTGACTCCAGCTTATATAGAGGCTGGGTCACATGATGCACTGGCCAATCACAGCCATGCCATTAGTAGGCATGGCTGTGATGGCTTCTAAGGGCAAACGAGTGAAACGCTTGTTGATTGGCTGCCCTGCAGCTATTCAACAGGCGCGAAAAAAATACCCGAACTTTAGGGTGTCCGTGTCACGAACCCGAACCCGGACATTTGAGAAAAAGTCTGGGTTCGGGTTCGTGACACGAACACCCTAAAGTCCGGTACAAACCTGAACTTTACAGTTCAGGTTCACTCAACTCTAGTCTTTACCACTTTTCATATGTTGTTTTTATTCATTTATATTTTTGTACGAGTTTCTTAGCGCTACACTGTATGTTGTCCATTATTACTGAAATAATTCCCTGATTCTTTGGAGTTGCTGCACCCATACCCTGTAAAAATGAAGAAACAGTCATGGTTGGCACTTCTTTAATTTCTGATCTTTCCCACACTTCGGGGACACCAAAATGACACAGCAGCCACTATTAAAAAAACCCCTCTGTATTAAATATGGCTGCTCCATTCACAAGAGAACTTTTTGTCCAATCAGACACAGGCTTTCCGAAGATGGTACAAAAAAAATCACTTCCAGCGCTATGGAGGACTTTTTTAGTTGGAAAATGACAGCAAGGACATCAATAGCCACGAATGCCAGGTGTATGCTGCCCTCCTCCTCAGATAGGGTAATCCGAAACAAACTAAGAAACAAAAACAAAAGGAAGGCGTGCACACTTAGTGCATTACCAGATGCATTTATTGGGTATTGTAAATAAAAAGGAATACTCACAAGAGTGGAAACCCCCAATGGGCTATAGAAATGCACGATTGTCGTGAGTACGGACACAACACAGATAAACTCTGACGCATTTCAGACTTTATCTGTGTTGTGTCCGTACTCACGCCAATCGGACATTTCTATGGCCCATTGGGGGTCCCCACTCTTGTGAGTATTCCTTTTTATTTACAAAACCCAATAAATGCCTCTGGTAATGCACTAGGTGTGCATGCCTTCCTTTTGTTTTTGTTTCCCAAGATGGTGCCCAAAGTTCATAGCAGAGGACACATTGGTGCCATGCCTGACTTCCTCCCTAGAAAGAAAGTGAGAAGTACGCAAAAATCTTCACTTACACTATGTGATAGATAGATAGATAGATAGATAGATAGATAGATAGATAGATAGATAGATAGATAGATAGATAGATAGATAGATAGATAGATAGATAGATAGATAGATAGAAGGCTTTTTTTCAGTGGCAACATGGGGAAATGCAGTTCTGGAACCTCCAGCACTGAATGTATGGATTGGCGAGGGGTATTGGGGTGTGTTGGATGGTCTATTGATGCTGACTGCTGGAGAGGTCTATTGTTGCTGATGGGGATCTATTGTTGTTGGAGGTGGGCTCTTAGGTTGCTGGGGGGGTCAATTGTTGCTGGGAGGGATCTACTGTTGAGGGAGGGGTCTATTGCTGCTGGCTGCTTAATGGTCTATTGATGCTGGCTGCTGGGAGATCTGCTGTTGCTGGCGGGGCTCTATTGTTGCTGGATGGGGGAGGTATTTGATTGAGGGGTTCTATTGTTGATGGGAGGGCATATTTGTTACTGACTGTCAGTGTTAATTTTGACCTCAAATTTTGTTTTAGCCATAGTCTTTTTTGATTAAAATGCCTTTTAGTTTTAGTCCTATTTTAGTCGATAAAATCTCCGGTACATTTTTGCCCACTAAAATCTCCAGTATGATAAACAAACCAAAATACTGCTATTTGACAAACAGAAGTGCAACTTTAAAATACAAAAAAAACTGTAAATGGTATTGGCTGTAATGCCATAGCACATATTACCTGAATATAAAAACTTTAACAGTTCTCTTTATAAATAAAACCACGTTTTATAAACAAATAAGAATATTGTTTTTTTAACCACTGTTAATTTTGACATAACAGATTCAGTTTTATGTATAGTCTGTGCACAAAAATGCCATTTTAGTTTTAGTCATATTTTAGTCATCTGAATTGAAACTAAATTGTAGTTTTGTTTCATTTTTTATGACTGAAAACACGCAGCTGGCGAAAACTATGATGAAAATATTTTTGTCTACGAAATTAACACAGCTGACTGTAGGGGATCTACTTTACTGCTTTTCTGGTTATCATTAAGAAAATCCATGCAAATTACGTAGCACCACAAAATTATACTTTGTAATATATTCTCTAAAATCGGCGGTACTGAGAGCTGGGTAGGGGGCAGAGAAAAGGGGTGACTCTGAAGGGGGAGTGCCTGCACCTATTCGCTGAGAAAAAAAGACCTGGATAGAGATAGGTAGATAGATAGAATAGAATAGATAGATAGATAGATAGATAGATAGATAGATAGATAGATAGATAGATAGATAGATAGATTGATAGAATAGAATAGATAGATAGATAGATAGATAGATAGATAGATAGATAGATAGATAGATAGATAGATAGATAGATAGATAGAATAGATAGATAGATAGATAGATAGATAGATAGATAGATAGATAGATAGATAGATAGATAGATAGATAGATAGATAGATAGATAGATTTTGTGTGCTAAACCTTTTAACCACTTGCCGACCGCCGACTGCAGTCTGACGGCGACAGAGTGGCTTGTTATCGCAAACCGCCATCATACGATGGCGGCTGCGATAACAAGTGCTGTGAACATGCGCGCCCCCGGAGGTGCGCTCGCTCGCTCACTGTGTCCAGGGGGGATCCAGGGAGCGGATGCGGCAGACTCGATCGCTGACGGCTACCTGCGATGGCCCCCCCACAGAGAGAGAACGGAGGTCCGTGTATGTAAACACGGATCTCTGTTCTGTTGAAGGGGGAAGGGCGATGATTACAGGCTTCCTCTATATGGAAGCCGTGATCATCCCCTTTCCCCAGCCAGGGCAGCCCACACACAGTTAGAACACGCCCAGGGAACACAGTTAACCCTTAGAGCGCCCCCTGCAGGTTAACCCCTTCACTGCCAATGGCATTTACACAGTAATCAGTGCATTTTTATAGCACTGATCGCTGTATAAACGCCAATGGTCCAAAAAAAGTGTCAAAATGGTCTGACATGTCTTCTGCAATATCGCAGTACTGCTAAAAATCGTAGATTGCCGCCATTACTAGTAAAAAAATAAAATAAAAATAAAAACCCCAGAAATGAATTCTCATCGTCCGTAAACGTGGCAAATTTCGCGCAAACCAATCAATAATCGCCAAATGCAATTTTTTTTACCAAAAATATGAGGAAGAATATAAATCGGCCAAAACAGATGGAAAAAAATGTTTTTTTATATTTTTTTTGGATTTGTATTTTAGCAAAAAGTAAGAAATTTGTTTTTTTTTTTGCAAAATTGTCGCTCTTTTGTTGTTTATAGTGGCGATCAGAAATGACGAGCTCTATTTGTGGAAAAAAAAAGGACGCAAATTTTGTTTGGGTACAACGTCGCACGACCGCGCAATTGTCAGTTAAAGCGACGCAGTGCCGAATCGCAAAAAGTGCTCTGGTCCTAAAGTGTTAAATCCTTCCGGGGCTGAAGTGGTTAAAGTCTGCCTTTGCCACCCTAATCCACAAAAGAAAAAGAAAACCTTTTATAAAGGGGTTAATCCTCTGCATTGTGTAAAAAGCCTGTTTGATCCTGATCCTCCCCTTCTTCCACTATCCCCAATACATCTCCTGATAGAACAGAGCCTTGGGGGTGCTCCGAAGCTCCACATGCTCAGTTTGTTGTGTATTGCTAGAGAGTTTGTTTTTATTTTTCTTGGAAGGGTGCATGTGATCAGCCCAGGGCCAATCAGCACTGTCCAGACAGAGGGTCAGGCACCCTACAGCCTCATAGGACAGTCATAGCAGAATGAAAACTCCTCCTACAAGCTTTAACCAGACACTCATAGAAATCATAAGACTACTATATACTGCTGATGAGAAAAGGTATTTAGCAGTTTATATTTACTAAAATAATTGAATGTCCATGGACTGTATACTGTGGGAGACCAGATATAGTGAATGCAAGGTCCTGGGTTTAGTAACACTTTAAGTTCTACTACTGCGATCCTGAACCTGAATGGACAAATTAGTCATGCGTCTTTTAACTTTGTCCCTATGCTATTATACTGCATAAAAAAAATAATCAACTTACACTACCAAAATAGTCTGTGAATGTAACATTTACAATGTCAGTAAGCCAGTAAGAAACAGATAAATGGGCCCCTGAATGTGCAGCAAAGTCCTTTAGTGCTAATATGTAGTAAGAAAGTCCGGATGGCCGCATTCCATTAAATGCTTTTACTCCAAACATAGGTCCATACAGTACAGAAATGGGGAGCAAACTGATGCGTTTCGCACCTGCCTATGGGCACTTACTCATAGCTGGAGTGACAAAAAGCACCGTGTGGATATCTATACAAAATCTTATATCAAAAACAACCAATTGAAAACAGTCAATCATTAACATAATTAACGTTCATGTGACAAGGAGTGTTCGGAGAGGTGAATTCCAACAGAGGGCCGTCCTATGGTGATCAAAACTCAGCTGAAATGTATCCACAGCAATGGTATCAGGCGGTAAGAAAAAGTTGATGACTATTCCCCTGTAGGAATCAACCGGACCGAACCATCTGGAGGAAGAGAGAAAAAAATGACAAAATTGTAAAATATAAAAATATTCACCTAACTCTTCTCCTTGGTCTAACATCAAATATTGAAAGCACATGTTGAAAGTACAAAATAGACTATATCAAACATGAAGGAAATTATTGTACAAGAAAAAATTGTATAAAAACATACGTGCAAATGTCGCATGAATATGCTACCATTGTTCCAAAAACGATTTACTAAAAGAAGTAAAAACCGGGGCAAAGATGACAGAAAAAAGTGCTGAGTATAGTCATATCCTCATAGTCTAGTTAGTTGTCCATACTATAGAAATTGTAATGATAAGACCCAATACTGATATCCCATGCACTACCGATATGCCGTGTCACACACACTCCAATTGGATTGCATGACCGACCGCGGGAAAATAATTATCGTAAAACCAAAAAGTAACATAATAAATGGAGCAAGGTAAGAAACCGCATAAATTACAGAAGATGTTCAATGGGAACGTGCCCTCACTGAAAATATGCAAAACTGCAGACACTGATTTAAATGAAGGTAATAAAGATCAGTATATACTCCCTAATAAACAAATTAGATAATGGTTTCTAGGTGTCTGGAGGAACTATTATTAACAGTAATCAGCACCAACCCAGATAGTGCATCACAAAAATCCTTAAGTCAAATGATATAACAAATCAATCTATAATGTCCAAATTTCAGTGATGAATCACTGTATCCAAAACAGTATCAAGTGACAATGTGCACAAAGTGCTCTTCAGTGCTCCATATATAACTGTGCTCTTGGTGTCAAGTGCCCAGTGTGACCCTCTTGTGCCCTCACTCACCAGAACAAATGGACCTACTGCTTTTCAGTCAGCAGATCATGAAAGCTAGAGTCTGGTGAGGATGAGATCTTGGCCAAGCATAGACTGCTGAGAGGACTCCACTTGTAACCAGTAAGGAGATCCAGGGAGCTCAAAAGATAAAAGAAGATTCCATAGTGTAGACTGTAGTATAATAAACTTTATTGTGCATAAACGCTACTTACAAAATAACAGCAAAAAACCAGCATGTAAAAAAAAAAAAAAAAACAGCGTGTAGATCGAACGATCGTACTGTGGATAGCGTGCGTTTCACCTCGGAAACAACCGGCGGATGTGACGACAGCAGTTTTGATGGACCGGAAGTGGCGTCAATGTGTTTTGCTCTAAGGATAGAGCGTCATCATGGACACTGTCACAGTCCATCACACACTCTTTTGTCTAGTAAACTCTGCCCCTTAGGACCAAAGGCCAAATGGAAAATCTCTGTCGTCCCTCACAGCTGCGTGCCTCATAGAGGATATGCCCTCTAGCGGTTGGATGGAAGAATGCAGCACACCACTTGGCGATTACCATCTACTAGTGCCTTCACAACATCCTTCTACATACATATTAAAATCTACAGGGTGGGCCATTTATATGGATACACCTTAAAAAATGGGAATGGTTGGTGATATTAACTTCCTGTTTGTGGCACATTAGTATATGTGAGGGGGGAAACGTTTCAAGATGGGTGGTGACCATGGCGGCCATTTTGAAGTTGGCCATTTTGAATCCAACTTTTGTTTTTTCAATAGGAAGAGGGTCATGTGACACATCAAACTTATTGGGAATTTCACAAGAAAAACAATGGTGTGCTTTGGTTTTAACATAACTTTATTCTTTCATGAGTTATTTACAAGTTTCTGACCACTTAAAAAAAGTGTTCAATGTGCTGCCCATTGTGTTGGATTCTCAATGCAACCCTCTTCTCCCACTTTTCACACACTGATCGCAATACCGCAGGAGAAATGCTAGCACAGGCTTCCAGTATCCGTAGTTTCAGGTGCTGCACATCTCGTATCTTCACAGCATAGACAATTGCCTTCAGATGACCCCAAAGATAAAAGTCTAAGGGGGTCAGATCGGGAGACCTTGGGGGCCATTCAACTGGCCCACGACGACCAATCCACTTTCCAGGAAACTGTTCATCTAGGAATGCTTAGACCTGACACCCATAGTGTGGTGGTGCATCGTCTTGCTGGAAAAACTCAGGGAACATGCCAGCTTCAGTGCATAAAGAGGGAAACACATCATCATGTAGCAATTTCGCATATACAGTTGAATGGCCCCCAAGGTCTCCCGATCTGACCCCCTTAGACTTTTATCTTTGGGGTCATCTGAAGGCAATTGTCTATGCTGTGAAGATACGAGATGTGCAGCACCTGAAACTACGGATACTGGAAACCTGTGCTAGCATTTCTTCTACGGTGTTGCGATCAGTGTGTGAAGAGTGGGAGAAGAGGGTTGCATTGACAATCCAACACAATGGGCAGCACATTGAACACATTTTATAAGTGGTCAGAAACTTGTAAATAACTCATGAAAGAATAAAGTTACGTTAAAACCAAGCACATCATTGTTTTTCTTGAGAAATTCCCAATAAGTTTGATGTGTCACATGACCCTCTTCCTATTGAAAAAACAAAAGTTGTATTCAAAATGGCTGACTTCAAAATGGCCTCCATGGTCACCACCCATCTTGAAAAGTTTCCCCCCTCACATATACTAATGTGCCACAAACAGGAAGTTAATATCACCAACCATTCCCATTTTATTAAGGTGTATCCATATAAATGGCCGACCCTGTATATTGTGTATACCAGTGTCACACCCTGGACACACCTTTAATTGAACTATAATGGCAATAGAATATATTTGAATATAAATGAAAAAATATATATAAAAAATATTAATAAAAAATATATATAAAATATAAGGGGTGAATAGTTGGTGAATATATAGATGTATTTTTACAGCCACTAACTAAGAAATACCCTGCCTATCTCAAAGATAGTAAAGATCTAATTTCTTCTTTAACAACCTTACGGATAGACAATGATTGTCTAATGGCAAGTGTAGATGTCAACTCTCTCTATACTAATATAAAACAAGATAATACCATCAGTGCAGTGAGATAGGCACTGGATAGGACAGATTTGGTGGAAGAGCAAAAATGCTTCCTATTAGAGTTACTCGAGTTGGTCATGAGCCATAATTATTTTTGGTTTTATAAAAGGTATTTTAAACAAGTGAAGGGTGTAGCCATGGGGGCTAAATATGCCCCATCAGTAGCCAACATTTTTATGAGTTGGTGGGAGGAGAAGGCAATTTTTCCAGACCCTCTCCTCAACTAAAAATGTTCAGGCGATATATTGACGATATTTTGATCGTCTGGTCCGGCACACGTGAGTCGCTTGTACAATTCATTAATAGTATGGGAGATAATCCCTTTGGTATTTCATTCTCTGAACAGATAGGACAAGAGAGTATTAACTTCCTAGATCTTACCATCTACAAAAATGAGGGCAGACTTTGCACTCGTACTTACTTCAAAGAAGTGGGAGTTGCCACCACCTGAGGTGGTTGGATGGCATCCCCAAGGGGCAAATGCTTAGGATTAGATGGAATTGCAATTCACTTGAGGATTTTGATCAACAAGCTGAAGTTATCCTTCAACAGTTTGTGGAAAAGGGTTACAATAAGAAGTTCTTGGAGACTATTAAAAATACAGTGAGAAATGTAGATAGGGAGTTATTACTCCAAAGTAAAAATAAGAGCAATTTTGATTCAGGTTTATCATTCATGACTGGTTATTTCAAAGAGTATATGCAATTGGAGAAAATTATCAAAACCCATTGGCCATTATTGATAAGAGATAAGGAGTTACGAAAGGTTTTACCTAGTAAACCCCATTTTGTTTATACTAAGCCCCCTTCCTTGCGGTTAAAAATAGCACACAATGTCATCGACCCTCCGGTTAAGACATGCACATTCCTTGATCAGGTTGGCTTTTTTAGCTGTGGGAGATGTACTATGTGTAGAACGTCTGCTCATAGAAAGCGTAAAACAACACATTTTGAATCCACAGCAACAGGGAGAACATATGAAATCAGGAAGTTCATTTCTTGTGACACTACTCATGTTACCTATCTCCTTACCTGTGCGTGTGGCCTGCAATATATAGGTCGAACCACACATAAGTTAAGGATTAGACTGAGAGAACACATTCAGAATATAATAAAAGGATATAAACATCATAGTCTCTCAAACCATTTTAGGTTGGTCCACAACAGAGACCCTAGACAGCTATCCTTTTGTGGCATTGATATGGTTGAGAACCATTGGAGAGGCATTAACTTGACCAAGGCCATATCCCAGAATGAAACACAGTGGATCCATAGGTTGGGTACTTTGGATCCTCTGGGGTTAAACATTGATCTAGATATCAATTGTCTTCTCTCCAACTGGTGATGGCTCCCTGGAGACCAAAAGTAGATGCTGGATATCTGGGGTCTCTGGTCATGGGTGCAGGTGTGGAACTATGTGACCATCTTAGCATGTGGCCAACCTTAGACATCGGTGTTGGTGTGTACATATAGATTTAATAATTCCCAGTTAGAAACTATATTGGGAGTGATTCGAGCCAGCTCTTAAACAGAGACATATTAGACATACATTTTAAACCCATTTAATTTTTTGTCATCATATCTATATTAGATGTTCATTGCCTTAGTATATTTGCTGGACATCCTTTGGTTTATTTTAATTTTATAGTATCTACTCACATACATATCAATTACTGTGTTATGATTTATTCATGATACAGTGATTGGTTCCACTGATTTTTATCTATTATTTTTTATTTATTTATTTTTTATTTGTTCTATCATTTTTTATATATTTTATATTGTATATATATATTTTTTTCATTTTTTACTATATATATACTTTTTACATATTTTGATTTTCTGTTATAAATATTTTTATATTTTTTTTTTCATTTATATTCAAATATATTCTATTGCCATTATAGTTCAATTAAAGGTGTGTCCAGGGTGTGACACTGGTATACACAATATAGATTTTAATATGTATGTACAAGGATGTTGTGATATGTATATTGTGAAGGCACTAGTAGATGGTAATCGTCAAGTGGTGTGCTGCATTCTTCCATCCAACCGCTAGAGGGCATATCCTCAATGAGGCACGCAGCTGTGATGGACGACAGAGGTTTTTCATTTGGTCTTTGGTCCTAAGGGGCAAAGTTTACTAGACAAAAGAGTGTGTGATGGACTGTGACAGCGTCCGTGATGACGCTCTATCCTTAGAGCGAAATGCATTGATGTCACTTCCGCTCCGTCACAGCTGCTGTCGTCACATCCACCGGTTGGTTCAGAGGTGGAATGCACGATATCCAAAGTATGATCGTTCGATCTACACGCTGGTTTTTTGCTGTTATTTTGTAAGTAGCGTTTATGCGCAATACATTTTTTTATACTACAGTCTGCACTATGGAATCTTCTTTTATCTTTTGAGCTCCCTGGATCTCTTTACTGGTTACAAGTGGAGTCCTCTCAGCAGTCTATGCTTGGCCAAGATCTCATCCTCACCAGACTCTAGCTTTCATGATCTGCTGACTGAAAAGCAGTAGGTCAATTTGTTCTGGTGAGTGAGGGCACAAGAGGGTCACGTTGGGCACTTGACACCAAGAGCACAGTTTTATATGGAGCACTGAAGAGCACTTTATGCACATTGTCACTTGATACTGTTTTGGATACAGTGATTCATCACTGAAATTTGGACATTATGGATGGATTTGTTATATGATTTGACCTAAGGAGTTTTGTGATGCACTATCTGGGTTGGCGCTGATTACTATTAATAATTGTTCCTGGGCAGGTTTTTCCTGAGTACGGCTGCCCCCAGTCCTCTTTCTTTTTTCTTTTTTTCTTTTATTGCACTGATTGCTTCATAGCATTGTAGTGTGTACACTCATTTGTTTATTTTTTGAGTTTCACATTTCCACAGCGCAGATTTTAAGTTTATATATTAGTCTGGAGGAACTAGCATGACCTGAAGGGAGAGAGACTGCACAGGAGAACCAAACAGCATCAGAGGGACCAGACGGGCAACAAATGGAAAAATAGAAAAATAGCAAAATACCCATATTAAATCAATCATAAAAATGGGAAACATCCCATTCAAAATTTAACCCATTCGGCCTCCAGGTGCTGAAAAAGAATATCCAGTACACTTCTCTCCGGCATAAGATTTTAAATTTGTCAACCCCTCTAGATGGAGAGACAACCTTTTTAACTGCTTCTATAACTAGACTCGAGACTTCTTTATGATGAACCTCATTCCAATGTCTGGAGACATTGGTCCCATGATTTTTGTCGATGACCTTAAGGTGATCACGCAACCTGCGTGTTGTTCATCCAACATACTGTAAGTTACATGATGTACAGGTGCTGATATAAATCACAAACCTGGTATTGCAATTAATAAACATACGTATGTTGGACATTTTATTTGTGATGGTAGATCGTATGGTTTCCCCTCTTAGTACATGTGGGCAGCATGGACATTCCCTTGTCCCACAACAAAAAGTCCCTTTAAAATGTAGCCAGTGTCTCTTTAGATGTGTACTAGAAAAAAGACTAGGAGATAGAGAAGTGCCCAGAGACAGAGCTCTTCGGGACACTGTCCTGATGTCATGTGACAGTATTTGTGCACTTTGTTAAAGTCAGTGCTGAAGGCAGTGGAAAAGACGGGGATATCATTGGATGGGGAAATGTGGTTGGTGTGGTCATTTTTGTGTAGGAGCCTGTTACGTGAGGTATTGTTTGCAATATTAATCACTCTTTTTATGACAGACTCCGAATAACCCCTGTCCAAAAATCACTGTGACATGCCAGATTTCTCATGTTCATAGTCAGACGGATCACTGCAGAGCTGTCTGAGTCTAAGAAATTGGCCTACCGGGATGCCCCTCAGGGTGTGTCTTGGGTGGCCCAAATCAGCCCTGAGCTGGTGTGGAGCCCCTATGGGGGCTAAGTTCTCCCCCTCTCTAGCCAACCTATAGATGGGTTGGTGGGAGAGGCTCTGCATCCTTGCACCTGGAGGTCCGCGTTGCTTAGACACACACACATGAATGACAACGCATTGAATCTTAAACTCACTGCCTGTCAGGAAGATAAGTCTATTGCTTTTTTGGATGTGATTTTGACTGGTAGGGACGGCATAATTTCATCCAGCCTCCAAAAAAAAGCTGTGTAAAACAACTTTCATTTTGGTATTTACTGTCTACTCAAGGAATTACTCCATGAGAACTAAAAACTGAGTTGTTTTGTGTCTGAGCATGCTCATTTGTGCTCCGCTATGCTGAGCACCTAAATGTAAAGCGACGGTTAATTTATCTCTTCTAAGACTTTTTAAAATATTTCAGTGTAGAAATCACTTTTTCACACAGTTTAAAAGCAGATTATCTTTAAACAATATACCACGTATTTTAGTATAAATTAGGGGATCAGATCATGCTCTAAACATTATTTCTATTTGCACTACTCCAGGTGCTGACTAGAGTAAGGATTTGGGCGTTATCTTTAACCTGGGAGCAATAGTGAATTCCATTTTGGGAGTAATTTGCCGCCAGCGCTATTGTGAATATTGTTTTAGCGTTATTTACAGTGAAAGCACTATACTAAATGACCCGCACGGTATCTCACAAAAATTACATTTTTTGTAAATATTTTATTATATCTTTTCATGTGACAACACTGAAGAAATGACACTTTGCTACAATGTAAAGTAGAGAGTGTACAGCTTCTATAACAGTGTAAATTTGCTGCCCCCTCAAAATAACTCAACACACAGCCATTAATGTCTAAACCGCTGGCAACAAAAGTGAGTACACCCCTAAGTGAAAATGTCCAAATTGGGCCCAAAGTGTCAATATTTTGTGTGGCCACCCTTATTTTCCAGCACTGCCTTAACCCTCTTGGGCATGGAGTTCAACAGAGCTTCACCAGTTGCCACTGGAGTCCTCTTCCACTCCTCCATGATGACATCACGGAGCTTGTGGATGTTAGAAACCTTATAGTCCTCCACCTTCCGTTTTGAGGATGCCCCACAAATGCTCAATAAGGTTTAGGTCTGGAGACATGCTTGGACAGTCCATCACCTTTACCCTCAACTTCTTTGTTCGCCTTGGAGGTGTGTTTGGGGTCATTATCATGTTGGAATACTGCCCTGCGGCCCAGTCTCTGAAGGGAGGGTATCATGCTCTGCTTCAGTATGTCACAGTACATGTTGGCATTCATGGTTCCTCAATGAACTGTAGCTCCCCAGTGCCGGCAGCACTAATGCAGCCCTTAGACTATGACACTCCCACCACCATGCTTGACTGTAGGCAAGACACACTTGTCTTTGCACTCCTCACCTGGTTGCCGCCACACACGCATGACACCACCTGAACCAAATAAGTTTATCTTGGTCTCATCAGACCACAGGACATGGTTCCAGTAATCCATGTCCTTAGTCTGCTTGTCTTCAGCATACTGTTTGTGGGCTTTCCGATGCATCATCTTGAGAAGAGGCTTCCTTCTGGGACAACAGCCATGCAAACCAATTTGTTGCCGTGTGTGGTGTATGGTCTGAGCACTGACAGGCTGACCCCCCACCCCTTCAACCTCTGCCACAATGCTGGCATACGTCTATTTCCCAAAGACAACCTCTGGATATGACGCTGAGCACGTGCACTCAACTTCTTTGGTCGACCATGGCAAGGTTCTGAGTGAAACCTGTCCCATTAAACCACTGTATGGTCTTGGTCTCCATGCTGCAGCTCAGTTTCAGGGTCTTGGCAATCTTCTTATAGCCTAGGCCATCTTTATGTAGAGCAAAAATTCTTTTTTTTCAGATCCTCAGAGAGTTCTTTGCCATTAGGTGCCATGTTGAACTTCCAGTGACCAGTGAGAGCGATAACACCAAATTTAAGACACCTGCTCCCCATTCACACCTGAGACCTTGTAACACTAGCAAGTCACATGACACCGGGGAGGGAAAATGGCTAATTGGAACCAATTTGGACATTTTCACTTAGGGGTGTACTCACTTTTGTTGCCAGTGGTTTAGCCATTAATGGCTGTGTGTTGAGTTATTTTGAGGGGACAGCAAATTTACACTGTTATACAAGCTGTACACTCACTACTTTACATTGTAGCAAAGTGTCATTTCTTCAGTGGTGTCACATGAAAAGATAGAATAAAATATTTACAAAAAATGTGAGGGGTTTCACACTTGTGTGAAGTGATTTTACTGCGATTTTGCCGCAATTTTTTTTGCCGCTATTTTACCGCGATTTCGGATCACTATGACTTTGGTCCGACTTTGTTGCAACTTTGATGCAATGAAAACATATTACAAAGTCGTACAGAAATAGTACAGAAAATGCATCTATATTATTCAGGTGCGATTTGCATGCGACTTTGAGGGTTTAACATTGAAGTCTATGGACCTCAAGTTGCATTAAAGTTGGGCCAAAGGAATGCAGGGACTACTTTGAAGTTGGCATGACTTCAAAGTCATACAGATATGAATGGTACTCATTGGAAATAATGGGGAACGACTTGTCATGTGACTTTGCAGTCCCAAATCGCAGGACAACTCGCACAAGTGTGAAAGGGGTCTTACTCAAAATATGGGTTCGACTCCCCACTTCACCCCTGAATTCCTAATCTCTCACAATATAAAAAGTGTTGTTGTTGTTGAAACACTACTCATAGCAGTGCTGTGGTCTGGGAAATGACCTGAATTGCCTCAGTTTGTAGGCAACCTTGTGGAACTTTCCTTTTCGTCCACTGGGACCAGTCTGAACAAAAGTGCCAAAATGATCAATTGCAAACAAACTAGCCTGGTTTTCAACTACATCCAGCAAAGCTATTTATTGCTCCACCATATGAGAGAACTATGCAAAATAATTGTTCCTCTTCCAGTTCCATAAGGACAAGATGATGGTCTGGCCAAGATCTGGAAACTTTCTGTCAGACAGCGCTGGTCTACACAAAAGCGCCCATTCTGACAACATGAGACATATGCTACAAACAGATCTTTCTGATTACAAACACAGGAGGTGGTGTCATAGAAACTTTTACAATAAGTGGTTACAGACTGATACATAATAGACACCATAATGCACACAGATAAAAATGCAGCTTTGTTATGGGGAAAAAAATCATTTGGGAATAAGCTTCTCGCATCTCAGGTCCTGGGAACAATAAAACCTAATTTCTTTACATACATAGTAAATAGATGTGTTTTAAAGTATTTCTGTTAGGTGTATGCTATGAATATAAGGGAAATAAACTACTACCTGACCCCGACTTTGTGCCATGTATAGACCTCTAACATTCCTGAAATCTGTTTTAAGAGATGGTCATGCCTTGCAAAGATTAGCTATCTGTTTGATCTGATGAAGAGTTAGTCATTCTGTGTTTTTGGATAGATTTCAGGTGAGCACAAGTTGTCTATTAAAACTTAGCTTTTAATAGCATGTGTATTGTAAAATAACCAAACAGATAGATATTAAAACCAGTTGAATAGTCATTTAGATACATGGCTTAAACTAAATATATGCTCCTCACAGTATAGCTGCCAAGTGAATGAAGTGGGAATTTAATTCCAAAAAATGGTTCAGTTCCAACGGGTGTGTAGACTATATTTTTAATCTATATCTGTTTAGTTTATGCAACGTGTATACAAAAATGGTTTACAGCCAATAAACCCAGTAATGGTACATGCATTCAAATCTGACACAGCTGAGATTCACTAGGCTGTGGCTGTGAAAATGTAAAACAGACCTTTACCTTGGCATTAAAGTGGACATTACATCCAAATGGTTCACTTATCTTGAAGGTCAGAGTTCAGACTGTCCTGTCCTCCCTTTTGGAAAGATCATGTGATCAAATGCCTATTTTTTTTATTATTATTATTAGTTTTTCACAACTGGAGTGAGCCTAGTACAGCATTTTCATCAGAAAAGGTATTTCAGCCCTTTCAATACACTGTTTACCCATCTTAACAAGGCTATTACCATTAGGGTTGCCACATCATCCCTTTAATCCAGGACACATATTAATTACACAGGTTCTGTGGCTGCTTATGGTGATAATTAAACTCACTTGGTGCCTCATCTGCATTAAATTAGCCTCAGAACCTGTGTAATTCATATGTGTCCTGGATTAAAGGGATGATGTGGCAACCTTAGTTACCATAGTTGTAAAGAGTACCAGTCACAACTGAGTTTCTGAAAGAATATTCTGTTTTAGAGGTCACATTAATTCTTACAATTTCTACCCTGTCAACTGCCTGACCTCATACAATGACTCCCAGCACTGCATATACTGTATGTGTCAAATAACATAGGCCAAAAGTCAAGTGGAATCTAGAAAAACCCCATCACTCTACCATTTGATACTGGTATGCACAATTTGAAGCTTGGAGGTAATATGTAAGGTTAGGCAGTTGAAACGATAGTTGTCAGACTTGACCCATGAAATCTGAACAGACTCAGAGAAAGTAAAGTAAAGTAAGATGGCAAATTTAAATTATTTAAAAGAAAGAATTCATGGGTGTTTTTTGTCTTTAGAGACTGCAGAAAGTTGTTGGCAGACAAACTATGTTAGTGAGATAAGATGATCAGCAGGAACCATGATTTAATGAGCAAATATGGCTGCCCACATGTACGTACAATCTGCAAACTACACCAAAAAGCAAGGTGTAACTATAAGAGATTAGAAAAGCACTTTATAAGAGTAATGACTCCTGGGAATTTAGCCTCTGAGTTGGTATTTTACCATACAGCAGAACAGTACCTAAGAAGGAGGTATAATACATTCTTTATTATCCAGTAAAGTCACAAGGACAGGGATTCTTATCTTTTTGCCCATTCTGCCATTAAATGTGACATCTTCATTGTATACCACTGGAAAAAAGGGGGGGGGGGGATTATTGGGTGGAGAATCCATTCTTCCCCAACATGCTGACTTCTGCTTGGGGAGCTGCTGTATGCTATATACAAGATAGTGAACCATGGAATAGAACTAGTTTTTTGCCAGTTTGGTAAATATGCCTGGAATAATTTTTCCTCTCACAACACTAGCAAATTTTGATATTTACATTTAATCTTGATTGATCTTCCTCTTCAAATGTACTGTATACCTGAAAATCGTTACAGTGATTATAGTTCCTCTTTAAAAAGTACAAAACACCCTTCTCCTTGCAGACAACCCTTCATATTAAAGATGTTTTGGCTCATTCTCTGGGATCCATATAAACTTGGATAAGTCCCTCCTATTTCTGCTTCACTCTTCACATCCTAGGACTGCTACCAATACACTACTTCGTTGGGTGGATGGTCTAAGTTCTGTATATTTTTTTTTTTTTTTTTGTAAATTACTCCTGTTCCACTACCTAGATTGTTTTTTACTCACTTGGAACCCTCACCTTGCCCATTCCACATTACTACTGCCTTTGGGCAGTGAAGGATTGGCCCTCCCTAATTTCCTCCTGTATTACTGGGCAGACAGACTCACAACCCTGCAGTGACTCTAGAGGCAACTCTTTTAGGCCTATATGCTTCCCTTAGATATCTACCATTAAATCCCCACTTTATTCACTTGGTAGCAATATTGCAAGGAGCATATATTTAGTTTAAGTCATGTATCTAGATGGCTTTATTCAACTGGTTTTAGTATCTATCTGTTTGTAACCAACTCCAACCCTTTTGTAACCCACTTAATGCAAACCATGCTATTGGTATGGCAGAGTGCTAGGTTGAACTACTGTACCTCTCATACTTTCTCTCTGCATACTCCTCTCTGGGGTAAACCTTACTGGGTTCATTGGCTGTAAACCATTTTTGTATACACATTGCATAAACTAAACAGATATAGATTAAAATATAGTCTACACACCCATTGGAACTGTACCATTTTTTGGAATTCAATTCCCACCTCATTCACTTGACAGCAATATTGCAAGGAACATATATTTAGTTTAAGCCATGTATCTCAATGACTTTATTCAGCTGGTTTTAATATCTGTTTGTAATCCACTCCAACCCAGTTGTAACCCACTCGATGTGAACCAAGCTATTGGTATGGCAGAGTGCTAGGTTGAACTACTGTACCACTCATACTTTCTCTTTGCATACTCCTCTCCGGGGTAATCCTACCCTTCCCACTTTAGACAGATATGAGATACCAGATCCTCAAATTTGGGCAGCATGGGGTATAACGACTCTTAAACATATTATGGCAAAGTAAAGATTGATGGATTTTAATGCCCTTAAAGCAGCATTAAAGAAGACATTAAAACATTTAAAAAAAAATAACAAACATGTCTTACTTACCTGCTATGTGCAGTGGTTGTGCACAGAGCAACCCTGATCCTCCCCTTTTCAGATCCCCCGCCAGCAATTCTGGCTCCTCCTCTTGCCCTGGGGGCACTGCTATGTGCTCGCTCCCAAGCCTTGCTCTATGAGCAGGGCCATGTGCAAGGATTTTTGTCCACCCAGGCGAAGGTGCATTTTG
>BLSH010184127.1:719945-730781 GCA_018402905.1 Glandirana rugosa
CAGGAATTAAAGAGAGACATTACACTTTCGGCATACGAATCGATTCTTCTAAGGGTGAGGAGATCAGAACAGATTACGTAATCGGTTTTTCTTAACCCCTATGAACCTCACTTATTTGGGTCCCAATATGACGGGACTCTTCACCCAAAGAACATCATCCTCCTGTAGCTCTACGACCCTCACCCGGTTTAACTTTATAAAAAAGGAGAAGTGTCCCCTTTATTCCGGGACCTGTAATACACAGCACTAAGAGTCCCGACAAACAGTGCATGGACCACCACCTCAGACTGAATACGTCACCCGTTGGAGAGAATGCTGGGACTAAGGACTTGGGGACCATCACACCTGTCCCTCGAGCCCTCACGTCCCTCCGTGCTCCCTGCACTCCCGAGCTCCCTGTCCACACTACCAGGGGTTCAGGAATCAGGGTCGTAAGAGAGGTTGCCCACTGCATAAGTCAGACTCCACCACCAGGTACGTGACAAACAGCCCTGAGAATCACGACACATAATGTCCAGGGCCTTATTTCCCCTGTGAAGAGGAAAAAATATTTCAATTTGGCCCACTCCCAGCATCTCGATGTCCTCCTACTACAAGAAACCCACTTCTCAGGGCAGTATAACCCTGGGTTTATTCACTCCAAGTATCCCCAATTCTTTTTGGCTAATGCATTAGACAAGACTAGAGGAGTGGGAATCTTCTTAGCTAAGCATACGGCTTTCACATTACAGAGAGAAATTAAGGACCCTGAGGGTAGGTTTATCCTCCTGACGGGGACCATAGGGGGCTCTATATACACATTGGTCTCATATTATGCTCCGAACCAGAGCCAATCAGGTTTCTTCCAATCAATGTTTAATCTTCTTTCACCCCATATTGAAGGGACTGTGATATTGGGAGGTGATTCGACCATAGCCTTAGATCACATGCTTGGCAAGTCAGGAATAGGTCGCTCCCGTTTGCTTCGCCCTTCAAAGCATAGCTTGAAACTCGCCAAGCTTTTACACACATTAGGACTGGTGGATATTTGGAGGGAACTTAACCATAAGGTGAGGGACTACACCCACTACTCTGCCCCCCACCAGAGCCTAGCAAGGATAGATCATGTCTTCGTACCAGCCCATACTATCTCCTCGATCCCTAAAGCTTACATCAGAGACTCCCCCCTGTCAGACCATTCGTTGGTCATAATACAGGTTAAAGCTTATCTAGGCCAAAAAAGGGAGACCCCATTAGCGTTTGAATGAAACACTATTAAATAACCCGGTCCACTGCACATTACTAGAGAAAGAACTCAAAGAATACTTTCGGTTGACTGACAATGAGGAAGTCTCTCCCTCCATCCTCTGGGCAGCCCACAAGGGGGTGATGAGGGGTAAGATTATACAGCTTTCAGCAAAACTCAAGAGCGAGAGGAGGATTGACTTAGAGAAACTAGAGCGGGACTTTCTAAATCCAACAAGAAAAACCCAACCCCCCCAATGGAGGGCACAGCTGGAAGCAGGGAGGGTAGCTCTAAACCTGGCTTTGACCACTAGTACTGAGAAACAAATTCAATGGTCCAAAGCCCACTTTTACCTGCAAAGGGATCAAATAAGCCCTAGGCTGGCTGCCAGGCTGTCCCCTAGGTTCCGTACCTTCTCTTTTCCGAGTGTGAGGGACCCCACGGGGGACTTGACTCAGAACCCTCAGCGGATTATGGCCGCATTTCAGAACTATTATGCGAGTCTTTATGCGCCTGGGAATCCAGCTTCTCCCCCTCCCTTCCCTTGAACAACCGGTCACTGAAGCAGAAATCCTTGGGGTGATTAAAAATCTCAAGAATGGCCCAGCCCCTGGCCCAGATGGGTTTTCCACAGGGTGTGGGTTGGCCCCACTGTCGCTCCCTACTTGGCAAAATTCTTTAATTCCCTTAGTGGGGGGTGCACTTTGCAAAATGAAGACAATCTAGCCTTTGTATCGGTTATAACCAAGCCTGGAAAAGATCACTCAGATGTCAGTAACTATAGGCCTATCTCATTAATCAATAATGACCTTAAAATTCTGACAAAAATTTTGGCCAATAGATTATCTAGGTTCATAGGTAACTATGTAATCAAAGACCAGGTAGGCTTTATCCCTGGCACACAAGGCCCAGACCAGATCCGTAGAGTTGTGGATGTTATCTCTTTTCTAAATTCGGGTTGGGATGGAGGACCATGCCAGGAAGGGTTTCTTCTTTCAGTGGATCTACAGAAGGCTTTTGACACAGTAGACTGGGGCTACCTGTTTCAGGTCCTCAGTAGATGGGGTTGCAGCCCAAAATTCCTTCAGATCCTTAGAGCCCTATATACAAATCCCAGTGCTCAGGTCAAACTCCAAAACTATTACTCGGAGCCATTCAATATTGCCATGGGAACTAGGCAGGGCTGCCCCCTTTCTCCCCTAATTCTCGTCATTGCGATGGAATCCTTAGCAATAGCTATTAGGGAAAACCCGGGTGTTCAATGTGGGCCCCAAGTACACAAATGTGCTTTATTCGCTGACGACCTGCTGTTATTTATCACGTCTCCCCTCATTTCCACTCCCCAGGTAATTCAACTCTTTTGGGAATTCGGGGAGGTCTCTGGGCTTGTGTGAATTGGTCCAAATTGGCAGCTTTAAATGTCTCACTTCCTGAGTCTAGGGCACACCGACTCAGGGAACTTTACCAGTTCACCTGGAACTCCAACCATCTCCCGTATCTGGGGGTAAACCTGGCGGCCAACATTGGACCCTTGTATGAGGTCAACTACCCGTCCTTATTCAGGAAACTTTTGGAGGACCTTTCCAAGTGGGACCAGGAGGGCATCTCCTGGCTGGGCAGAATACATTCAGTTAAGATGACCCTTCTGCCTAGAATCCTGTACTTCTTTCGGTCCCTCCCAATCCCTTTAAGGAAACAACAACTGCAAAAGCTGCAAACGCAAATACTGAAGGTCGTCTGGGGTCGGAAAGGCTACAGATGTCCTGCTAGTGTTCTGTATAGGAGACATAATCAGGGGGGCCTAGGGCTCCCACACCTCTTTAAATATTTTCAAGTCGCTCAACTAGCCCAATTCTCAGCCATTTACTCCAGGGGAGAAAAACCTGATTAGCCAAAGATGGAGAGGCAGGCAATTCCCTCAAACACTATTGATTTCCTGGTGGGGGCTCCCTACAGGTTAAGGCCCCCAATTCTAGCGCCCACCCTCTCCCACTTCTTAAGCCCCCCTATTTGATCTCAAATTTGCACCCCCTTGACCACCTATTTAATAATCCCTGATTCCGACCTGGCCAGGAAATCCGAGCATTCCAATGGTGGACTAACAAAGGTTTATTCCGCATAGGACACTTTCTTACTTCCTCAGGCCCTATTACTTTATCGCATTGCATTAACAAATTAGATATGCCTCCCTCCGAAAAATTTCACTTCCAGCAAATACACCATTTCATGAACACTTTGTGGATGTTCAGAAATGATTTCACTGGCATTACTCCCTACGAAAAATGGTGCTCCGAATTGCAAGTCCAAAGGGGTGGAATTTCACTGATCTATGCACCACTGACAAGGTACAAAGACAAAGCTTCCTATGCTAGCAAATGGGAGAAGGATCTAGATGTTAGGTGGGAGGCGGATGAGTGGCACTCCCTGTTCCAGAGATCTTTCAAAGGGATGGTCAACATAGCTTTGCGGGAGGCCAACCTGAAAGTCTTTACGCGCTGGTATTTGGTCCCGACCCAGTTGGCAGCTATGTACCCAAACTTGTCGGGCCTCTGTTTCAGGGGATGCGGACTCCTGGGCACCTTTCTTCATACCTGGTGGGAATGCCCACGTGTCCGGGATTCTGGAATAGAATATTTCACATGATCCGAAGGATCTCGGGATGGGCAGTGCCCCAGAACCCAGAAATTGCTCTTCTTAATGTCAAGCCTGAGGGTCTTTTCAGACCCCTCTTCAGACTCACCCTCTTCATTTTGCTGGGGGCGAAAATTACAATTGCCAAGGCCTGGAAACGACCTTCTGTGTCCTTCTCTGCTGCCAAACAAAAGATCTCCTGGATCATGACCCAGGAGAAGCTAGCCAACATCATTCTAGACTCTTCTCCTAAATTTGACTTAGTATGGGATCCCTGGAAGACATACTTGAAATTACCTTTGTGAACCACGGGCTTCTGTTCTCTAGTTTAGCTCCCTGGTGCTTCCTACTGTTTCTTCTCTTCTTCCCTAAGGCTTTGAGTGCTCTCGGCTTTTTTCCTTTCCCTTATTCTCTTCTTTTTTTTTCTGATCCTCATTGGTTGGTGTGGATGGTGCTGGATGTAGGATAACATTGTCCTTCCCCATATTTGGGACAGGGGGTATTAGACGGCACCAACACTAGAGGTTCAAGTCCTCTACTTTATAATAATAGTTTTCTTTTGTTTTGAGAGACCATAATATTGTTGCAAATGGACTTCTGAGTTGTTCTAGGCCCTCATGAAGTTTCTAAGGTATATTAGTGGGGCTTCCTTCCTCAGAGTACTGGGAGATTCGCTCCCTTTTCAGTACGGGAGTGGTCGGAACCCCCTAGCCCACAGCATGATCCCATTCGGGGTGGAGCTGGGGGTTTGTGACTTCCTACAGTTTGTGCTCATTTTCAGTGCTAGTTTGAAGGTTATACTCACCATGTTTGCCTGTACAATTTTGGCCCTGCATGGCCTAGGTGCACTTACTTATACCTCCCAATGTGTTTTTGGATTGTGTCGAAATGTCTGTATCTCTTGTAAAATCCCAATAAAACCTTTGAAATAGAAAGGTGCTAATGCCAAGGAATGGCCTCCCGAAGCTGTCGCTGTGTTCCATGATCTGAAACAAGCCTTTGTTTCTGGTCCTCTCTTGAGGAGACCTAATCCTGGGGACCCATTTTTTTACTGAAGTGGACGCTTCCTCTACTGCAGCAGAAGCAGTGCTTTTCAAGTATCTAAGAATAAACGACAACCTTGTGCGCTTTTCTCCAAAAAAATTCTCAGGCAGAGAAAAATTACCCTATTGGCGACCGGGAGCTTCTTGCAATTAAATTGGCGTTAGAGGAATGGCATCATCTCTTGGAGGGTTCCCCTCACTCCATTACTCCATAACAATCTTCACTGATCATAAAAATTTACAGTACTTACAGAATGCTAAACGACTGAATTCCAGACAGGCCAGGTGGAGTCTGTTCTTTTCCCATTTCAATTTCACGATCACGTACAAACCTGGTTCCTGCAACAGTCGGGCTGATGCACTCTCTAGGTCTTTTGACATGCTGGATGAGGAGCCCATCTCTGAACCTGAGCCGATCATTCTGACCAGGTGTATTCTTGCCTATTCCACCATTCTGGAGTCTAAAATTTCTCCTGGCAAACCTTTGTCTCCACGGAACTAAGACCTAAGATCCTTCATTGGGGACATTATTCCAATGTGTCAGGTCATGTTGGGTTCCTCCAATCCCTTCAGCTCATTAGTCGCCACTACTGGTGGCCTACTCTCTGTTCGGATGCCAAAGGCTACGTAAAGGCGTGCCATGTATGTGCCCAGTCTAAGTCCTCCACACAAGCTCCTGCTGGTCTGCTCATGCCCTTGCCCATTCGGAAGGAGCCCTGGACTCACATTGCTATGGATTTCATCACCGATCTTCCGCCATCTGAAAAGAATAGTCATTTGGGTGGTAATCGTTGTCTCATTTTGTTCCCCCTCCTGGTCTCCTTTCTGCTCCTGCTTTGGCCCCCATCTTTGTAGAAGAAATCCTCCGCCTCCATGGGGTTCCTTCCCACATTGTTTCCGACAGGAGGGTTCAATTTACATCCCACTTCTGGAGAGCTCTTTGCAAGTCCCTCAATATTGCAACGACTAAGGTGCGCAGGCCTTCCTCTGCACCTTAGTCTCTGCTCATCATGATGAGTGGTCCTCTCTACTTCCGTGGGCAGAATTTTCTCACAATAATCATGTTAACACCAGTTCTAACCCTAATCCAACTGACTTACTCTGTGGGCTATGCTCAATCTTTCTTCAAGTGAACTTACCCAGGTAGTGGTTTCGCTGGATACTAGGTAGTGTGCACTGTGGAAAAAAGTGAAGTTAGTATGTGCTTTGTACCATCTTAATGTATTAACTTTGTTGTTTATCTCCACCAGTTCTTCTCTCCCCCTTTTCCTCTCTTCCCCCTTGCAGGAATTTCCCTTGGTTCACTAAGCCTGGGCACAATCAAAGCTTCATCTTAACCATGAGTTTTACTACCACCTTACATACTCCCACAGAGATGACACTACCATACCTATACATACCCCCATCCTAAGACAATGCACGTATTCTCATGGAATGTAAAGGGCCTACTCTCACCCTCTAAACACTCTAAAATATTAAGACACCTGAAATGCACTGACATTGCACTCTTACAGGAGACACACCTAGGTGCCAAGGACTTTTACCGCCTCCAAAATTTCTGGGTAGGCAAAGTAGTAGGATCAGGTGCAATAGGGAGGAAATCTGGTGTAGTCATTCTCATTCATAAGAGACTACCCAATGATATTCTGGAGGTGGACAGCAACACCTTGGGCTGCAAGGGGACCATCCACTTACAAATCCAGATGAAAGAAATCCTAATCTTGAATATCTATGCTCCCAACTCCCCTTCACTGGCCTTTTTTTCAGGAAGCTACAAAGTGGGTCCTGAAAAAACTCCAATTTCCCCATCTAATAGGAGAAGATTTCAACTCAGTCCTCAGATTAGAGGAAGGTAGATCTACAAAAAATAGATCTCCCCCTGGAGACCCTTCTCTTCGTACCACTACACTGGAACAGTTCATCTCCTGAGCAAACCTTATTGATCCATAGCGGCTTGCACACTCCACCGACAGGGAATTTACTTTCTTCTCCCCTCCCCACGGAACATTCACAAGAATTGACTGCCTCTTTGCCACCCCCACCCTCTTACAACACATTAGAGAAACCACCATTCACAAAATTATGATATCAGACCACAGTCCACTCATCTACAATTTGGAGATTTCCATCATATCCAGCACAAGACACCCAGCTCAAAGCAATGTTCACCAAGGCATGGGAAGAATTCACTGAACTAAACAAGGAGTATATTCACCAACCAAACCTATTCTGGGATGCCGGGAAGGCTTACCTGACAGGGAAGATAATCTCCTATGCAAGCTATTATAAAAGAATACTCTTAAACAGTACAACCTAGCTAGGGAGCAACTGAGAACAGTTCAAAATCACCATATACAGAAAAATACACCTGAGGATAGAAGAGTATGGCAGGAAGCTAAACAATTATTCGACACCTGGGCCGAACACCAGGAACGCATACACATGGCCCACATGGACCTTCTACTGCACAAACATGGTAATAAGGCAGGGAAACTCCTCTCTAGACTATGCAACAATCAACACAAGCCTACCCACATCCAAGCACTTAAAGAACCACACGGGACTTCTAGTATCCTCCCTCGCTAGACATCAATAAAACACTTCATCAGTTCTACACTTCCCTATACGCCCCTGACAACTTAGACTTCTCTTCTGTAAACACTTTTTTAAACCTGCCCGATCTCCCCCAAATATCGCAGGACCACCTCTCCTCTCTAAATGCCCCAATAACACAAGAGGAAATTGAGAATACCATCAAAACATTAGCAAACAACAAATCCCCAGGACCTGATGGTCTCACAGTCGAATTTCACAAACTAACACAAGAATTTATACCCCAGACACTGGTCAAGGTTTTAAATGGAATGTGGGAGGGAGACTCATATCTTCCTTCGGGTCAACAAGCTTATATCAAACTAATAGCCAAAAAAGGGAAAGACCCTACAGAACCAGGGTCATATCGGCCAATATTCCTTTTAAATGTTGACTCTAAACTGTTGTCAAAGATATTAGCCTCCCGCTTAGCTTCTATTCTACCTCTCTTAATACACCCAGCGCAAGCAGGATTAATCAAAGGCAGATCTGCCTCTTCTGCAGAGAAGGCATTTGATAACGTGAATTTTCACTGGCTATCACTAGTCCTAAAAAAATAGGCTTTTCAGGTTCCTTCTCCCATTTTATTGAAAGCTTATAAGAGGCCCCTTCTGCAAGAATAGTAGCAGCAGGACATATTTCAGACCCCATCTCATTACACAAAGGCACCCAGCAAGGATGCCCTTTATCCTCACTCCTCTTTAACCTGGCCATAGAACCCCTCTGATGGTATCTCAACTCACATTTACCAATCCACGGCATCAAACTGGGAGACGAGGAACTCCGTGCTGCGCTATTTGCAGATGACATTTTGATATTTACAGCCAATCCCCAAGACGACCTCCCCTTAATCCAAAACACTTTTGATGCCTTCAAAAAGTGCTCCCTCTCTGCAAAATTCACAAGGAAAACTGGACTTCCTCCTTTCCCTTCTCAATAGCAAACCACCACATCACTTACCTAGGGGTGAACATTGGGAAAAATCCTTCCTCTCTATACTTTCTTAACTACCCCCCGCTCATATTCAAGATCACCAATCAACTGGAAACTTGGAATGGATCTCTCCCTCTCGCTTTTTGGGAGGTGCCACCTCTACAAGATGGTCAGCTTTGCTAGGCTACTTTACCCTTTGCAAACAATCCCTATTCTCATTAAACCCTGTTTGATCCAACAACTGGCCATACTAAGCCATACCAAGACATTTTAAAGGAATTAAACCTACCTAAACACCACAAATTCTACCTCATGCAAGTCATATCTTACGTAAACAAAAGCTGCCCACAACTACACCTCAGATTTAGACCTTCTGTCCTGGACAAACTTGTGGAAAATCGAACTATTAACATCTCACTTATCTACAGAATAATTGCTCCCTTCTTCACTAAGTCGCTGGAACTCACCTCCTCTAAAGCTTGGGGCAGGGAAACCCAAAGAGAAAATCTCCACACTGCCATCCTCAGTGGATATAAAAAAATCACAAAAATCATCGGCAACTAATCCTGGAGGGAGACACAATTCAAGATCCAGTATCGAGCCTATACCCCCTAATACACCCCAGAAGACTCGCCGAGATCAAGAATTTTCCCTTAGTGCAAAGCAGACAAACCTACCCTATACCACCACCGATTCTGACAATGCCCCCACATTGCCACCTTCTGGGCCCAAATACGTCTGTACATCCTGAAAGTGGCCAACCTGGAAATACCCCTGGACCCTAGTATTATGCTCTTTGGAGACGGGACAGTCACCTTCACCACTTCCACATCATCCCTACTTCCTCGGAGACACCTTCCACCTTGGATCCACCTTTGCCTTATCGCAGCCCGAGTCATCATGAACCACTGGATCCTACTCCAACCTCCAAATACTGCAGAAGTAAAGAGGGAACTAAAATCGCTCCTGTTCAGAGAGCTTCTGGATTTATGGTCTCAAAAACAGGGCTCAAAAAAACGCTTCCAGCAATGATGGGACCTTTTCATCTCTTCAACCCTCTCAAGGCAAGACCAGGAAAGACTCACGTCCCCATACCTCTTTGACATGTGGCACAACTCCAGGCATCACAGTACCCCAAACCCCACTCAAGAAACTTTCAATCAAGAATCCAGAAAGAGTACATTCCTGCACTCCCCCCCCCCACACACACACACCCCCTCAAAGATAACCCCCATTTAAATACTTTCCAGCCTAATTCCCAAGAGAATATAGCATATTCAACAAATGTACAGTTCAAGCTATTTAGCTCTTGTATGTAAGCCTTAGACATCATTTCTTCCATCATACCACAGATTATCACTTCCCTTCATAACATGTACTGGTTAACCAACTAAGTACACGGACCGGAGCTCACCCCTCCCCCTCCCCATCATTGTGGGTTGGGGAAGCGAGATGGACTCATAGGTCTACTTTTTCCATCCGAGTATCTGCTCCCAAGCCCGCAAGGTCCCAACTATGTGACATAATACTGGTATGATCAAATTCATATATAAAAACCTAAGTTATATGTTCAAAGTTAATTATTCCTCTAACTTCATGGCTATGTACTTAACATACTTGCGGCCATCTCTGGCCAACTTCTTACTAACATATCTTTGACCCCCCCCCCCATTCCTAATCCTCCTTCCACATCCTCCCTACTATATTGTTGTGTTGAAATTGGTTAATACCATATTGTCAAATCTCAGTATTAGATTCAATTCTATAATGGCAACATTTGCCTTTTTGTATTGTACATTTACGTGAAAAACCAAATAAAATATGGTTAAAAAAAAAAAACACCAGTTCTCAGAAGACCCCCCTTTTCACAGTTTATGGAAGACACCCTAAGCTTCCTCTTTTCTATGACCTGTTCTCTGGACATTCCAGCTTTAACTACTGTTAAGCAATCTTCATGATTCCCTCCGGGCGGTGGCTGATACGTTTAAGGGTTTTGCTGACCGTCACAGGCGGAAACTGCTTTCCCTACAGATTGGAGACAAAGTCTGGCTTTCTACCAGGAACATCAAGTTCCTTCTCTGAAATTTGCCCCAAGATTCATTGGTCCATACTCTATAATTGGTAAGGTGAATCCGGTTTGTTTTAAACTCCAGATTCCAAAAAGCCTCGGGATTTCTAACTCCTTTCATGTTTCCCTTCTGAAGCCTTTAGTCCTCAACAAGTTCTCTCATCCTCTCCCTACCATTGTTCCGGTCACGGAGGATGATCAGGAGTATGAGGTTAGTCTAGTCCTGGACTCCCGGCTCTGTAAAGGCATTCTTTAGTACCTTGTGCACTGGAAAGGGTTGGGTCCTGAGGAGAGGTCTTGAATCCCTGCATCTGAGGTATTTGCGCCTCACCTGGTGAGGAGGT
>BLSH010184127.1:731989-744961 GCA_018402905.1 Glandirana rugosa
CCCGATAAACTGGTTCTTCCTCTCACTACCCCACGACGCGGTCTACTGGACCGGAGGTGTCAGTGGCCTGGACTTGGGTTAGTTCTACCAAACCCCACTCGACCTGACGTCTCACTCTCGTTTTCCCGCACCTTTTGCTTTGATTACTGCTTTGCACACTCTTGGCATTCTCTTGATGAGCTTCAAGAGGTAGTCATCTGAAATGGTCTTCCAACAGTCTTGAAGGAGTTCCCAGAGATACTTAGCACTTGTTGGCCCTTTTGCTCTCACTCTGCAGTCCAGCTCACCCCAAACCATCTTGATTGGGTTCAGGTCCGGTGACTGTGGAGGCCAGGTCATCTGGCGCAGCACCCCATCACTCTCCTTCTTGGTCAAATAGCCCTTACACAGCCTGGAGGTGTGTTTGGGGTCATTGTCCTGTTGAAAAATAAATGATGGTCCAACGAAACGCAAACCGGATGGAAGAGCATGCCGCTGCAAGATGCTGTGGTAGCCATGCTGGTTCAGTATGCCTTCAATTTTGAATAAATCCCCAACATTTATAAGGCAAGAAATCACACTTATTAAACCTGACAGAGCACACCTGTGAAGTGAAAACCATTTCAGGTGACTACCTCTTGAAGCTCATCAAGAGAATGCCAAGAGTGTGCAAAGCAGTAATCAAAGCAAAAGGTGGCTACTTTGAAGAACCTAGAATATGACATATTTTCAGTTGTTTCACACTTTTTTGTTGTGTATATAATTCCACATGTGTTAATTCATAGTTTTGATGCCTTCAGTGTGAATCTACAATTTTCATAGTCATGAAAATAAAGAAAACTCTTTGAATGAGAAGGTGTGTCCAAACTTTTGGTCTGTACTGTATATATATATATATATATACATATACACACACACACAGTATCTCAAAAAGGGAGTACACTCCTCACATTTTTGTAAATATTTTATTATATCTTTTCATGTGACAACACTGAAGAAATTACACTTTACTACAATGTAAAGTAGTGAGTGTACAGCTTGCATAACAGTGTAAATGTGCTGTCCTCTCAAAATAACTCAACACATTAATGTCTAAACCGCAATAAAAGTGAGTACACCCCTAAGTGAAAATGTCCAAATTGGGCCCAATTAGCCATTTTTCCTCCCCAGTGTCATGTGACTCATTAGTGTTACAAGGCCTCAGATGTGAATGAGGAGCAGGTGTGTTAAATGTGGTGTTATCGTTCTCACTCTCTCATACTGGTCACTGGAAGTTCAACATGGCACCTCATGGAAAGAACTCTCTGAGGATCTGAAAAAAAGAATTGTTGCTCTACATAAAGGTGGCCTAGGCTATAAGAAGATTGCCAAGGCCCTGTTGTTAAAGAAACTAAGGGTAAAGGCGATGGACTGACCAAGTATGTCTCCAGACCGAAACCCTATCATCTGTGGGGAATCCTCAAACGGAAAGTGGAGGAGCGCAAGGTCTCTAACATCCACCAGCTCTGCAATGCCATCATGGAGGAGTGGAAGAGGACTCCAGAGGCAACCTGTGAAGCTCTGGTGAACTCCATGCCCAAGAGGGTTAAGGCAGTGCTGGAAAATAATGGTGGCCACACAAAATATTGACACTTTGGGCCCAATTTGGACATCTTCACTTAGTGGTATACTCAATTCTGTTGCCAGCGGTTTAGACATTAATGGCTGTGTGTTGAGTTATTTTGAGGGGACAGCAATTTACGCTGTTATACAAGTTGTATACTCACTAATTTACATTGTAGCAAAGTGTCATTTCTTTAGTGTTGTCACATGAAAAGTTATAATAAAATATTTACAAAAATGTGAGGAGTGTACTCACTTATGTGAGATACTATATCTCTCTATATATATATATATATATATATATATGTCTATATATAAATATTTTGTGATGGTATGCGAGGCGAAGTGGTAGACGGACGCTACCTGTCGCCTCGTATGCAATCATTTGGACTGGATTGAACATAGTCCGGTCCGGATTTTACCAGCCACCATGGCAGAGCTGGTTTCCGGTCCGGAGTTTGTGGTCCACTGGAGTCCACCAGCAGGTGGCTTAAATTACCAGAACGAGAATACACTCTAGCTCTGAACTGGAACTCAGAGAGGGATCTGAAGAAGCTCTGTGTCTGTTTGGACTGTAAAAGACAAGGTTTGCATTTTGGCTTATGTCAAAGTGAGGAAACTATATTGTTTAGTTTAGCGCCGGGCGGCAAGTACTTATTTTCTATTTTGTTTGTTTTTACCCTACAAACCTTTTACCTATAAACTAGGCAAACCGTCAGATTTTAAAGAAAGTTGCCTGCACGCTGGCTATTTTTACTCAGGAAAGTTGATCCCCACGAGCTAAGCCGGCATCTTTCCAAGATGCAGGAAATATTAAAGACCCTGTTACAAGCCAATGCAGCTTAGCGGAAAACCAACCGTCAGGTCACAGAGGCTGCCGTAGCACAACAAGCGGCTTAACAGGAGATGAACTGACAGTTTGCGGAGGCCCTGCTGGAGTTTAAAAAAAGGGGTCTGCGCTTCCTGTGCCAGCAGAACAGAAGCTGGTGTGCGCCAGTTACCATCTCCAGAAAATGACACCGGCAGATGATGTTGAGGCATACCTCACGACTTTCAAGAGAGTCGCCGACCGCGAAGGATGGCCGAAGGAGCAGTGGGCGGGGCTGTTGGCTCCATTTTTGACAGGTGAGCCCCAAAAGGTCTATTTTGATCTGGAACCTGGCAAGGCCCACGATTATGAGACTTTAAAAGCGGAGGTACTCGCGTGCCTGGGTGTCACCATGGCATCCGGGCCAAATGGTTGCATCAATAGACCTACCGCACAGACAAGCCACCCCTCTTCCAAATGTTTGACCTGGTCCATTTTACGAGGAAGTGGTTGCAGCTGGAAACCCTGCAAGGCCCTCAGATTGTGGAGCGTGTAGTCATGGACCAGTATCTCTGTGCGTTCCCTGCTGTTTTGAGGAAATGGGTCAGCCATGGGGACCCTAAACCTGCAAACCAACTAGGGGATCTTGTGGGAAGATACTCGGCTGCTGAGGACTTGTTGAACCCGTCTGCACCCCACTTCGGTGTGCCTTGGGGCGAAAGGGCCCCCAGCGGATCCTGTAATACTGTCCCAATGCTCAAGGGCATCAGGAAGATTAATAAAGCTGCTGTAATGACTAGCGAGACTATGGGCTCTAGACGTAGAGACTGGCCAAAGAAGCCAGGAAGGTCTTGGTGACCCTTGAGAGGACTGGGTATAGAGCATATACAGTGTTACCGATGCCATGCATTGGGCCATATTGCTGCCAATTGTCCCCTGAATGATGAACCCATGCAATTCGATTATATGTATGTGAATAGACGCTTTTCTCTTTTTGCACAGGTCGCATGTAGAGCATTAAGTTCGGGTCGCATGGAGAAGCAGATATGTGTGATTTCTATTGATGGTAAACCAGTCACTGCACTACTTGACTCTGGTAGTGTGGTTGGTCAAAGGCAGTTGTGTAAATCCTGCAAGGTTACACCCTAGCACTGTCGGGGTCATTTGCATCCATGGGGACACTTGTGACTACCAGATGGCGGTGGTTGATATTGACTCCCCTTGGGGCAGTGTGACTCATTCAGTGGGGGTAGTGCCTTCACTGCTATATGACGCCCTAGTGAGCAGGGATTTTCCCCATTTTTGGAGGTTATGGGAAGGCACAGGGAGTCTGGAGGATAGAACTCCCTCTGCTGCGGAAGCACGGGAACTCTCCCCAGATCCTTTTTGCCAAATGAAAGGGGAGACTGGTGGCAGGACCAAGGAAGAAGGAGACCCTCTTCCTTTTCCTGTACTGGCTGGAAGATAGCTCCCAGCTGGGCCTAATGACCCAGAAAATGTCTCTGACCTTGACTGTGAGAGTGAACAGAATGTAATACCTGACATCTGGTGTATAAGAGGCGCTTGGGCACCGCCTTCCCGCCGCTGACAAGAAGGGAAAAAAAAAAGCCAGCCTGGCCCCCCTGCAGGTAGCGCCGGTATATTGATTTTTCTTTTTTTTTTTTCTCAGCGCCTTGCTGTCAGCTGATAGCAAGTAGTGAGCCGATTGGTCAATCATAAAAGACTATGTGTGTGCGCTGAACAGGCTCACACACATAGTCTAATTGGCTGCCCCCTGAGCCATCAGAGCCAATGACTCTCTGTCATTGGATGCTGTGGGCGGGGGCAGGACTATGGCGGACGTGCTGGCTGCGTGATTACTCACGCAAGCACAGCACTCTCCGCACTGGTTCCGCAGACCATCCACGAGGAGAGGAGGACAGTCCACTGCCACTTCACTGCCAGCCAGGCTCCAGCCTGCTCACAGCAAGCGCTGCCTCTGCACACTGTCAGCATGCTCTCCGCAAGCTGATCTCTGCACACTGCCAGCCTGCCTATTAGATGGGGGTAAGTGCGAAGCTTGTCCCGACTTCAGGGGGGGGCGCCGCAAGCCCCTATCTGGGACCCTGTATACCCTATCTGGTGACAGTATACCCTATCTGGGACCCTGTATACCCCTATCTGGGGCTCTGTATACCCTATCTGGGATACTGTATACCCTATCTGGTGACTGTATACCCTATCTGAGACCCTGGATGGTGCTAGATCTAGCCCATGGACAGGTAATGGGGGGACATGTGGGTATGGATAAGACCAGGGAGCGAATAACCTAGAGATTCTTCTGGCCCAGGGTGCATGCAAATGTCAGAGAGTTAAAGTATTAGGTGGCACTGATGAGGGATGTAGACAACCCTCAGCTGGGGTAAGTATTTGATATGGTAGTCTGCTTTCAATTTAACCAGAGAATGTTAGCTGCTGCCTCCACTGATATATGTCACACACATATAACCAGATAGAAATGAGAAGATTGTTTGTGGGGGCCCTGCTAATGAAAGGTGGTCCAAGAGCCTTAAGAGAAAGGCTTATAATGGGTCCCGATCGTATAACTTGCTAAATGATGTTGTCAGTACCATGTACGGTATAATCCTCTATACTCTGGGTAATTGAGAGTTCTCTATTTTGCACTAAAGTGAAATCTGCCAAGAAAAAAAAAAAAAAAAAAAATATATATATATATATATATATATATACACAAATGAACAATGTGTAATGTGTCAATTAGTTCTTATGATAAGTGTTCCTAACATTACAAAAACATATATATATATATATCACAATATATCTCAAATACAAAAATACGCATAATAGTGTGCTTGTGTTGAAGTGATATTAAATAGTTCACAAAATAGTCCACTCTTTTCCAAAGCAATAGGTGTATTGCAATAAGTAAAAGTGCTGGTGCTGGGATGGTGAAATGAAGTTCAAGGAAACACTCTGCTTTCACGTTCTAACATTCAGATCATGTATAAATAACGTGCGTCATGTCTACAGAGTGTTAGTGCAAGTTCCGCCGTGCTGCCCACCACCAGGTGAATTCGGGGCTTACCTCAATATGCGACCCCACTGGGCCTAGCCACACAAAAAAACATAAAGTACAGAGTGTTGCAGGTACAGTTTCACTGTGCTGCCCTCCACCAGATAGATTGGAGGCTCACCTCAAGATGCGACCCCCACTGGGTCTAGCCACACATATATTTAGGGATTCTACAATTTCGGTGAGAAGATTCCCTTGCAGAGGGCTAAACGTCTTCAATGATTTTCAAAAACTCCTGACCCCTCCGGGTCCAGCTATGGGTTTTATTTCCAATATCTCTCCTCTGCTGCCAAGTCCTGCACTATGTCCTATGGATTATCCTGTGTGTCAGAGAGTATTATGAATCCTGCCCTGAGTGTCCACTGCCCATAATTGAAGTACCTTTTGAAATAATTGGCATGGATCTTGTGGGGCCCGTGGTAAAGTCTGCCTGGGGGCACCAGCACATCCTGGTCCTAGATTACACGACCCGCTATCCGGAAGCCATACCCTTGCGGAACACCTTCACTAAGGTTATTGCCAGGGAGTTGGTCCAGGTGTTTTGTTGGGTGGGGATCCCTAAAGAGGTCTTAATGGATCAGGGCACCCAGTTTATGCCCTGTGTAGTCAAGGAGTTGTGCAGGTTGTATAAAATCTCCCATCTCTGTATCTCGGTCAACCACCCCTAGGCATATGGACTTGTGGAGAGGTTTAATAAAATGCTCAAAAGCATGTTGAAAAAGGTAGTGGAAAAAGATGGGAGAGATTGGGATATGTTGCTGCCGTATCTCATGTTTGCCATACGAGAGGTTCCGCAGGCATCTACTGGGTATTCCCCCTTTGAACCCTTGTTGCTAGATGGCCCAAAAGAGACGTGGGAAGGAGAGGCCACCCCATATAGGAGCGTCATGAAGCACATTTCCTTGATGCAGGATCGAATCGCATCAGTCCTGCCCCTGGTGCGAGAACATATGGAGTGAGCCCAGGAAGCCCAGAGAAGGGTTTTGAGATTAGGGAAAAAGCAGGGGAAGTGAACTACAAAGTTTACCAGCCCGAGCAAATTTACCATGTGAATCTCTTAAAACCATGGAAAGACAAAGACTTTAGTGGCAGTGCCCACTCCTCAAGAGGACAGTCAATCCATGACTCCGGACGTCCCCATAACTGAGTCCTTGTCACTAACGCAACAAAATGACGGTAAGGAATTTATCAGTAAAAATATATATTTTTTATATTATATTATTATATTATATATTTTTTCTCTCCCCTACTCGGACTTACCACCGTACTACAACATGACATAATCACGGAACCAGGGGTACATAAATGTAAAACCCTACCGAATTGGCCTTGCCCAGATGACGTATGCTGATTACGAAATGCGTAGGTGTGGCCTAACGTCATCCTGTTGTTTCTCTGTGATTGGCACATGAACCCGGAAGGGAAGTAACTTTGGAACTAGGATGTCACATCTGCCTATTCTGGTCTATATATGGGCGTTTGACTCACTTGTTTGATGTAAGTGCAACTATTACTTTTAATAAACCCTTTCATTTCATTGTACTGCACCATGATCTCCTTATCTATATACCCTGCATACATTATATGATGCCGAGAGGAGAATTTGGGGATACTAGGAGAACATGCACAGAGGTAGTGGAGAGACCATACTTCTCCAGAGGCACGTTTGACCAGCCTATAACTTGGTGGTCATTTTGATCTGGCAAGGAGCCTGCATATTTGCCTCACCAGTTGTGGTTACGGTTTTCCTTCTCTGAGCTTGTTTGATGAAGTTATTTTCTACAGCTGCATGCTACTTTATACACTTCTTCTTCTTATGAAGGCACCTTGAAAGGGTTCTTCTGTGGGCTTCCTTTATTTATTTATTAGCTTCATTACATGGACTCATATGAACTGTGTTTTTCATATAAATTTATATACTAGTGCTGCACTTTTGTATATTGATGCTTTGAAGGTCCATATCTAGACTTTTTGTGCTGGCTGCACTTTGGTGCTTTTTAGCCTGAGCGCGGGGCTTTTACTTTTTGTTTAAAACCCTAACGAATACCTGAGGCTAGGTGGGAGACGGTGGCGAAGGAAATAAAAAAAAAGTTGGATGTGATAGAGGAGTCCCACAGTGCCTGATTGAGCCCTATAGTACTGGTCCAAAAGCCCGATGGTACTATCAGGTTCTGTAACGACTTCAGGAAGCTGAATAACATGTCTAAATTTGATGCATACCCAATGTCGTGGGTTGACGAACTTGTGGATCTCAATCTCAAAGCTGAGAAGGCATTCCATAAGTTAAAGCAGCCCTTTGTGTACAACCGATGCTTGTGACCCTGGACTTCAGAAAGGAGTTGTTGTGCAAACTGATGCCTCTAAAGTGGGACTAGGTGCTGCTCTGTCCCAGATCAAAGATGGCGGATCTCACTCAAAGCACAAGGTGGAGCAGGAGAGGACAGCAGGAGGAGAATACTACCAGCAAGGTCTCCAGGAGGAGTCCACCGGGTGTCGGTGAGCCCAGGGAAGTGGGGATGCACTCTGCATCAGATTGGGAGAGAGACAGTCTGGAAGAGGTGCAGGAAGAGGCTGGGACTTTGGTGTCACTGGGCGGCCTGCAGGTGCTTGCAGTCAGGAGGACTGTTGAGACCTGGAAGAGGATGGGCTGGGTGCAGTAGTCCATCAGGCCAAATAGCACATTTACAAACTTTCTCTACACTATAGAGGTCCACAGTCCCTGCCTGCAAAAGGCAGTTACTAAGCCCTGGTCAAAGCCAGATCAGGCCTCACCATGTGCTACTGGGCCAGAAGCAAGTGTTGTGCAGGAGAGAGGAACAAGGAGAAGCAAGTGTTGTATAAGAGAGAGGAACAAGGAGAAGCAAGTGCTGTGCTGGAGGAATAAAGAGAGTGTATATACTGAATGTATACAGAGGTCCCGTGTAAAGAACGGTTAATCTCTAGACATCCCATAATGATCCCTACCCCATCCAAGTTCAAATCCCCTAATAAAAAAAAACCAGAGACAGCCAGTTTTCTGACTCCAGATGCAAGAGGAGTGTGATTGAGGGCAGTGTGAGCAGGTAAACCACTACTTCCAGCCCCCCCCCCCCCCCAAGGGGGACATGAGCTACATATATATAGTATCTCACAAAAGTGAATACTCCCCTCACATTTTTGTAAATATTTTTTTTTATTGTTTTATGTGACAACACTGAAATTTACACTTTTCTCCTCCGTAAAGTAGTGAGTGTACAGCTTGTATAATGGTGTAAATTTGCTGTCCCCTCAAAATAACTCAACACACAGCCATTAATGTCTAAACCATTGGCAACAAAAGTGAGTACACCCCTAAGAAAATATGTCCAAATTGGGCCCAAAGTGTCAATATTTTGTGTGGCCACCATTATTTTCCAGCACTGCCTTTACCCTCTTGGGCATGGAGTTCACCAGAGCTTCACAGGTTGCCATTGGAGTCCTCTTCCACTCCTCCATGACGACATAACAGAGCTGGTGGATGTTAGAGACCCTGTGCTCCTCCACCTTCCGTTTGAGGATGCCCCACAGATGCTCAATAGGGTTTAGGTCTGGAGACATGCTTGGGCACTCCATCACCTTTACCCTCAGCTTCTTTAGCAAGGCAGTGGTTGTCTTGGAGGTGTGTTTGGAGTCATTATTATGTTTGAATGTTGCCCTGCGACCCAGTCTCTGAAGGGAGGGGATCACAGTAGATGTTAGCATTAATGGTTCCCTCAATGAACTGTAGCTCCCCAGTGCCAGCAGCACTCATGCAGCTCCAGACCATGACACTCCCACCACCATGCTTGACTGTAGGCAAAGCACACTTGAATTTGTACTCCTCATCTGGTTGCCATCACACATGCTTGACACCATCTGAATCAAATAAGTTTATCTTGGTCTCATCAGACCACAGGACATGGTTCCAGTAATCCATGTCCTTAGTCTGCTTGCCTTCACTGTTTGCGGGATTTTTGTGCATCATCTTTAGAAGAGGCTTCAGGGATGAAAGCCATGCAGACCAATTTGATGCAGTGTACAGCGTATGGTCTGAGCACTGACAGGCTGACCCCACACCTTTTCAACCTCTGCAGCAATGCTGGCAGCACTCGTACGTCCATTTCCCAAAGACAATATCTTGATATGATGCTGTGAATGTTCACTCAACTTATTTGATCGACTATGGCAAGGTCTGTTCTGAGTGGAACCTGTCCTGTTAAACCGCCATATGGTCTTGACCACCGTGCTGCAGCTCAGTTTCAGGGTCTTGGCAATCTTCTTATAGCCTAGGCCATCTTTATGTAAAGCAACAATTCTTTTTTTCAGACCCTCAGAGAGTTCTTTGCCATGAGGTGCCATGTTGAACTTTCAGTGACCAGTATGAGAGAGTGAGAACCATAACACCAAATTTAACACACCTGCTCCCCATTCACACCTGAGACCTTCTAACATTAACGAGTCACATAACATGGAAGAGAAAATGGCGAACTGGCCCAATTTGGACATTTTCACTTAGGGGTGTACACAATTTTGTTGCCAGTGGTTTAGACATAGCTGTGTGTTGAGTTATTTTGAGGGGACAGCAAATTTACACTGTTATACAAGCTGTACACTCACTACTTTACATTGTAGCAAACTGTCATTTCTTCATTGTTGTCACATGAAAAGTATTTACAAAAATGTGAGGGGTGTACTCACTTTTATGAGATACGGTATATACTGTAATACATTTTTTTCTCAAAGAATAAGAACAGAGTGCAGGTTTCAGGAGTGTGCTACTTGCAGATTGGAGGATTTGGGATTGTGCTACTTGCATAATGCAGGTTTAAGGATTGTTTTACTTGCAAGTGCAAGTGTTGGGATTGCGCTGTGTACCGAGTGCAGGGTTCAGCAGTGCACTATGTACAGAGAGCAAGGTTCATGGGTGTGCTATGTACAAAGTGCCTGGTTCATAGGTGTGTTATGTACAGAGTGCAGAGTTCAGGAGTGCACTGCATACAGAGTCAGGATTCAGCTCTCTTTCACAGGCTTTAACCGCACTGTAGGTGACTCTGCCTCGCTCTTTTGCTTGCAGCAAGATAATCTGTCGGCACCCAAGCACAGATGGGAATCACAGTGCAACCTACCACACAATGCCTCCTCCCTCCCATGAATTCACTGCACATGCATTTGCATCTCTCCTGTCACTTCCATGGGGAATGCAGGGCAAGGAGGGCTCTGTGGGAGCCACCAAGATTCCAGCTGTCCTTGTGAACACAGAAGCTGGGCTTCTGTGTTTACAAGTAACAGTGGTAAGCAGGGAATGGAGGGCAAGGGCTGGAGGGGTTCAGTGTTCCAGCTAAAAAAAAGCCACATATATATATATATATATATATATATATATATACACACCCACAATATTACCAAAAGTATTGGAATGCCTGCCTTGATACACACATGAACTTTAGTGGCATCCCAGTCTTAGTCTGTAGGGTTCAATACCGAGTTGGCCCACCCTTTGCAGCTGTAACAGCTTCAACTCTCCTGGGAAGGCTCTCCACAAGGTTTAGGAGTGTGTCTATGGGAATGTTTGGCCATTCTTCCAGAAGCGCATTTTTGAGGTCAGGCACTGATGTTGGACAAGAAGGCCTGGCTCGCAGTCTCTGCTCTAATTCATCCCAAAGGTGTTAATTCAGGTTGAGGTCAGGACTCTGCAGGCCAGTCAAGTTCCTTCACCCCAAACTTGCTCATCCATGTCTTTTTGGACCTTGTTTGTGCACTGGTGTGCAGTCATGTTAGAACAGGAAGGGGCCATGCTCAAACTGTTCTCACAAAGTTGGGAGCATGAAATTGTCCAAAATGTCTTGTATGCTGATGCTTTAAGAGTTCCCTTCACTGGAACTAAAGAGCCTAGCCCAACCTCTGAAAAACAACCTCACACCATATCCCCCTACACTTAATGAGTTGGACCAGTGCACAAAGAGTTGAAGCTGTTATAGGTGCAAAGGGTGGGCCAACTCAATATTGAATCCTACAGGCTAAGACTGGGATGCCATTAAAGTTAATGTGCCTGTAAAGGCAGGTAAGGTAAAGGTAATAAATGTGAAGGATGAACTGATAGAGAAAATAGAAGGGCAGTTTTATGTGAAGGCTTCCCTAAAGAAATGCATTTTCAGGTGGACAGAGGAGATGATAGCTGGACAAGTTTGGGTAGGAAGTTCCAGAGTTCAAAAGAATGTGAAAGGCTCTGGAGAAATCCTGGAGGTGAGCATCAGAGGAGGTAACAAGGGAGCTAGAGAGGAGGAGGACTTTAGAGTTGCATAGAGGACAGTTTGGGTGATATTTTGAGTTGAGGTTGGTGATGTAGCTAAATAGCAAAATATTGGGAAGATTGCAAGTGGGAGGGGGGGGTGGCCAGTGACATGGATAAGTCTAGCTGTGGCATTCATGATTGACTAAAGGGGAATAGCCTGTCTGAAGGTAAGCCAATGAGAAAGGTGGCAACAGATAACCAGGAAATTAATTAGTAGCTTTGTTGTGTTCTTTGTTAAGAAATGGAAATTTTGGAATTAATAAGGAGATAAAGATGGCCTGAAAAAAGAGGTCAGAGTCAAGGATTATACATAATAACCCGAATGTATGATTTTGGCATTATTGGATTTGGGGCCTGAAAGAGAGGTCAGAGTACAGTGTTACACCAAGCATCATGGCATGAATATAGCAACTGATAGTTGTGCTATTTATCCCAATGGAAGGGGGGAATTTGGGGGTTGAGCTGAGGAGTATAGAGATAGATTTGGGTATCTTCAGCATAGAGATGGTATTAAAAGTAAAGAGAAGTTATCAACTGGCCCAGAGTAGGGAGTGTAGAAGGATAATAGAAGGGGTCTGATTAAAAAGCCTTTGAGGACCCCTAGAGAAAGAGGGAGAGGAGAGAAGTCAAAGTTGTAGATGACACTGAAGGTGCACTTGGCTAAATAGGAAAACCAAGAAAGAGGAAAGTCCCTGAGGAAACTGAGTTTTTTGACTTGTAGCGGGTGGTTACAGCATCAAAGTTGACAGAAAGGTCTAAGAGTTTGAGTACTGGCATTGGTTTTGGCAGTTAATAGGTCATTAGTGAGTTTTAGGATGGCAGTTCCAGTGGAGTTTTGCAAGGGTCAAGAAGGTTGTTATTAATGAGGTAGCCACTCTGACAGTTGTAGACAAAGCATTAGAGAAATTTAGAGGTAAACAGGGGCAAGGAGATGGTTCTTATCTGGTGCCCTCCAGTGAGGGCTCTTTAAGTTTAGGATGATGGTGAATGTTTATAGGGGTGTGCAATATGCCAGTGGAGAGAGAAAGATTGCAGATGTGAGTTAGGGAACACAGGAGCAAGACAGTGATAATAATAGTTGTGAGGGACTAGTTGTGAGTTGTGAGTGGCTGTGAGGTACTCACCCCAATTAGTGATACCAATTTGAGAAGACATTACCTTGTAAAGTTCATTTTCTAGACAAAAGCATTGTTTTTTTTGGGGGGGGGGGGGGGGGTTTAA